>WEKW01020351.1:12132-22971 GCA_013389905.1 Sula dactylatra
GTCCACATTTAATAATTTTATTGTATTACTATTATTGATTTTTTCTACATTACAGGGGGTTTTTGTTCATTTGCTTTTTCTTTATTTTTATGTAACAAATTTGAAGGATTTGATTAGTCAGTTAAGATTTCAATTACACAAAGAAGAAATTATTGACTTTACATGAATTAGATTTATTTACTTTTTGCCCTTAAGAAGACATTGAGTATAACGGAAGCTTAAGTTTAGACCCCTGAAAAATTCTATTAAAACATATCTTAATGTCTTAACACTAGGAAGTAACCTTCCAGTTCAGTCAAACCCATGCAACCTGAAGTTCATTTGGAACAGTTTCCTTCAGAATCTTTCACAGACTGTTTCTCCTTCTCCATACCCTTCCTCTCAGTTTTTGTGTACCNNATGGTATATTATTTGGATAATACTTGACATTTCATTTCCATTTAAATAATATAGAATGGAAGAACAGTTTGATATAATTTGGTTGCTTCTAGAAGAACCTGCTCTGATAAGGCTTCCTTTCACTTCACAGTATCTGGAGCATCTCTTCACATTGAGAACGTATCTCTTAAACTGTAAAGTGGGCAATGAATCAACACAAACTGCACACATCAGTATGCTTCTATCAGCATCCCTCTTCACGTGAAAATGAACACCCATAGCCAACCTTTTGCAGCTGCCCTTTCCAATAAATGCAAAATAACGGGAGTACATACCCCATGGATTGCCAAAGCATATGGGCTGCTAACTAAGAATCATGTAAATCACATGTAAGTAAAAACATTAGAAGAGACCATATAGAATATGGTCTCCCCCCGGAAATACTTCTGCAAAACAAGCAGACTATAAGTAGCGTAGATTGCAGCTCTTCTAACACTAGGTAACAAATTTCAAAGCTGAAGGCATTCATTGAGCTATTCATTTTCACTTTTTGTGCACATATTACAGTTCCTTCAAGCAGATCTGGAAATCTGAAAGACTATAGGTTTTGATTGAAACAAGTGTTATTTCCTTACTGTCTATGCTAATTCAGCAAAATGGTAAAACTGAGCTGAATCATTATGCAAATCTGTAAGAGGCTTTAAAATACTAGCTGTAAAATGAATATACATTTTATATCTATTCATAAAGCCAAGAGACTAAAAATCTGAATCTTCCTGAAATCTGAACTTTACAATGCACTACAGAGTAAGAATTCTAATATTAAGAATTAAAAAAAATAAACCTAGCATATGATACCATCACAACTGCTTGGAATAGAATTGCATTTAAAATTTATCTTATTATTATAATGTACAGAAATAACATACATTTCCTGATAAATAAATATGTTCACATTTCAGTACAAGACATGTAGATGATGCTTCACTAAGAAGCATCAAGCAAAAGAAATATGCACACTATCTGTACTAGAATTCCAGCACCAGAGGACTTAAATCTCTAGATTTGTACTTCCAGCTTCACGTTTAGTTTTCAGTCCCCTTATACCCAAAATGCCTAAATGGTAATGTGCAGCTGGCCACCATTCTGACACACATCAACCAGCTCCTTTTCCAAGAGAATAAATGCGGCAGAAGCTACATAGACACATCCAAGTTTTGCCCCAAAACAGATTACCACATGCAACCAGCAGCTCAAAATAAGTTCTGGGAACAACTGATAAACACCCTCTGCCTTTTAAATCTCAGAGAGCATCCAGGCAGCACTCCAAAGACAAGATACCCTTGTTGAAGAAATTGCTCCAGAAAGCAATTCAGTGCAGGAGCTTAACCTGTCTTTTTCCTGAAGGTGATCCACAGAATTCCCTTCTTCACTAACTGTACAGAGAGATCAACCTTCCTTGCCTTTCCTGCTTGGGCAAAGGAAACTATACTTTGCCTGAAGAAGCTCTGTTTCAGTAGTGAAACATGCCTAGAAGATCCAAGATAAGCATCTTCCATTGCTGCAGATGGTTGGTCCCAGTGTGATGACTCTAACCAGAAGGCAGGTGGCTGGTTTCTTTAACATTTCAAAGGTTGTGCTTGCAAATGCAAGTGGTGAGCAGCCTGGAAACAATGAGGCCAGATGCATCTGGTCTGAATTCATCCCAAACCCCTTAGTTTACTATTTCCTGCCTGTGTCTCTCTGGATACTCAAAATCAGCCATTAGAAAACACCAATGTAGACAAAATGGCATAAAGTGTAGCTTGAGAAAACAGCAAGATTTCTACAAATGCAAACAAAAGCTGACCACACCTGTGCCTGAATATCTGTTTCAAAATGTATTGTCTTCAGCAGGTGGATCATCATTATATAGAAGCAACACCAGACCATACTTTTAATATTAATATCAATATTGATATTAATATTAATATTAATATTAATATTAATATGCCAGTGTTTTATTTTAATATTAATATGCTAATGTTTTATGTGTTTGCATATCTGTACATTACAAGAAAAGCCAATTTTGGCCAAGATTTAAGCTGCCTGAAAGCAGACTTCCAGTCTTGCAAGGAATGAATTAAGACAGTTCAACAGATGAGTAAGAAAGAGTCACCAAAACCAGTTCTAAGGTAAGAAAAATATTAAAGCAAGAATAGTTAGGAGGCTGATTAAGAATTTTTGTAACCAAAATTATAGCAAAGATTTTGTTTTGGTTCTGAAAAGTTTAATTAAAATCTGTAGATGAGTTGTCATCTACAGTGGGACTTAATACTTCAGCAAGCCTAAGGAAAAGAAAGAAAAGATGTTTTAAACAAACTGTGTATCTGTGGACTGTATTTCCTGCTAAGTGTATTATATGCATCAAGGGGGGTGGGGGGTGAAGGCTAATGAAAGTGTAATTCTCCAAAACGTATGGAGAACCCTATTCTTTCTAACAAGTGACTTATTTTCTATGTCTGAAAAGTCTTCGGTTCCTAATTTGTTTTAAGGATTAGAAGTTTTTAAAAGTTCAAATGAGTCCCAGTTGTTATGTTATGCCAATGTAATGACATTGTTATATGCAATATATCATCAAACTGACATCTTTGTGATACTAAAGGGGAACGAAAAATAATGGATTACAATGAAGGACCTTGAAAAGGTAGGTTTCAGAGTTTAACAATTTCAGCTTAGGCAGAAATCCTTTCTCAGTAGAGCATCCTGCTTCCTCTTCTTCATCCTGCTACTTAATTTTCTCTTTCATTTAGACTTGAAATGTTGGTAACAATCTATTTATTAACAACTGCTTCCAACAACGGTATTTTTAATAGTGAACTTGCTTCAAAGCATCCTATATTGCTGTCAGTAACCTCGCAAGGTCTCTGACAAATACAAACAATGAAATAAAGAGTCATTCCCTATATATAGTGCTCTGGCTGTTGTCCATTTTTTTCATATTAAATCAACAAAATCCAGTAGGATGATTTGTCCTCAGGCTCAGGACATTCTTTCTCCTTAGAATTTATGTAAAATCAGTATATATAATAAAGAAGAAGGTAAAATACTTTTTACTGAATGTGACATTTACCCAGAATCGTAGCAGAGCAATAGCAAATGTAAGTTCTCTAAGCATCTTGTCAAATAATGTCTCTCCTTTTATTTGATTCTGTGCATACACAAGTATATAACTTTATTAAAAAGTAGAACAGCTATAAAAGGGAAGGAAAGACATCTACTGCAAAATAGCTCACAGTATTTTAGCAGTTTCCTGCTGCAATTAGAGCTGGAGCTTGTACCAGAGTTTTCCGCTTATGAAGTGCATATTCTAGTAATCCTGAGTTAGTTGATCAACTTTTTCAATCACCAGAAAAGGGAAAAAATGAGAAGTTGATTCTTCTTTTCAAACAGGTCTTCATAACTGTAGGTGTTGGGAAGATGCGATCTCTGTAGGCTTTGAAAACACCCTTAGGCTGACACAAGCTGGTAGAGCTTCATTCAATTTAAGAAAACCATGCTCGCTCAATGCAGTTAAGGACATGAGACTGAGAGTGCATCCAAACTTCTGTAATTCCATGCAGTTTGAAGTCATTAAAGACTTTGCATGTCCAACTTCTAATGGCTGCAAAAAGCCTGAAAAACTAAATACATTTCTGAAACGTGACCTGTACTGGGTGTAGGTGGCAATATTTTAGGCAACGTGGGGGCTGTAGGGGTGGCTTCTGTGAGAGGAGATCAGAGGTTGTCCTGTCCCAGACGCAGCTGGTTCCAGCCTTCTCCACAATAGACCCACCAAGGACAAAGCTGAGTGTGGTTTCTCTGGGATAACATATTTAAGAAAGGGCAAAAATGACAGGAAGAGGAAGAAAAGTGTGAGAAACAATCCTGTGAGCAACAAGGTCAGAGAAGAAGGAGGGGGAGGAGGTGCTCCAGGCAGCACTGCAGCCCGTGGTGGAGCAGGTTCTTTCCCTGCAGCCCATGGAGTTGACAATGCTGGACACCACACCAGAGCAGTTAAATATTTCAAGAAGGCACTGCAGCCCATGAAGAGCCCATGCTGGAGCACAGCAAAAATGTGAGGAGGAAGAAGTGGCTGTGCAGTTATGGACTGACTGTAACCCCCCATTCCCCATCCTCCACCCTACCCTGCACTGCTGAGTGGGCATCAGGCTACTGACCAAGGTTAACCCACAACATCACCAAATTCAGATTTGCTTTGAGCCATGAGTGAAGGTTTGTTCTTATCAATTCTTATGGAAAATTGGCTCACCTCTCTTGAGTTCAAATCCCAAACTCAAATAATTATTGTTCAGTTCACTAAAGGGCCGAAGAGTCCAAACAAATATTCTTGTAAATATCAAAACAATAACATATTAAAATTAGATCTTTACTGGTTAAGTAAATTAAGAGATTTATTAGGAAGCAGCCAATTAGACCAAAGCCTAAGCTTTGGTAGCCTCCCTGTCTCCTTTGGGGTGACTATCATAGGAGAATGTTTCATTCATTTTTCGTTTTTTCCTACCAGTTCTCAAAACATTGCCAATGAATGCAAACTGCATACTGAAATATGGTTCCTCTTACTTTTAACCAATTTCAGCTAATACATAAATACAACAGTGAAAGTCAAGTAAGTCTTCTACTCTCTTTTCTGCTTATGTCCATCAAAACTTGACTACTTTGTTCTACTCCTGAGGCAGATTCCAGTTTAACTTCTTTAAAATATTTTGGGAAGGAGAAAGTAAAATTCACCCCTCTAGTAACCTCTTGAGTTTCCTCATGCATACAAGAATCTTTCTTGCAGCTTCATTTACAGATATACAAGGGGACAAATATCCTTTATGCTGTAATCTGTGCTCAAAAAAAAACCTCATCAGAAAGGGAAATTCCTCATATCTACCACACCTGAGGAAATGCTTCCTGCAGTTTGCGCATGTTAACAAGGAACAGAATTATATTCACTCCCCAGAAGTGTGGTTCACAGAACTCATTTAATATCTAGGTGTATTTGGATAAAGCATTTGCTGTATCCCTCAGACTCACTCCTCAGACCTGCTGAGCACCAGCAGTTACTGTTAACTCAGCACTGGAAAGGATTAGGGATTCTAGAAATTATGAAAATCAGGGAGACCCTCATGAGTGACTTCTCAATGAAACCAGTAAACAGAACAGTGTATAAATGGAAACAAAAGCACAAATAGTGCCTTTGGCACATGAACTGTAAAAATGGGTTACTATCAATCATATTTAGGCACATAAATAGTGGCAGACTGAACTTCCAAACTGCTGAACAGCATTAGATACAGCTTTAGCTGCTCAACTTGGTGGAGAAAGCAGAAGTCAAGCTGTTGTTCAAATACATAATTAAAGGTTAGAAGCCCTAAATTGAGAATCTGAAAGCTATTGAAAACTTGAAAGCCATGTAAAAAGAACATTACTAAAAGTTGAAAGAATGTTGTGGTTTATTTGCCTTTAAGATTAAAATATAAAAGAATCTATATTTTGTGTGTCTATTTTCATTTTTCTAGGCGAACTATTTATTTGTCATAGCATGTCACCACAGTCAAGGTTGCTTTCTGTTACAAGCTTCGTGATGTTTTTGTGTTAAATTATTGTATCTCCTGGAGTTCTAAATGCCACAGATACATAGCCCAAGTTTAAGAAAAACTGATTTACTTGCTATCAAATATCATAACCTTACCTTAAAGGCTTATAAAAACCTTACCTTAAAGTCTTATAAATGAGGAGATTAAAGGATTGGACTAAAATGTAAAGGAAGAGATATCATTACTATGCTCTCTTGTATGAAGAATTGCCTTTAAACTTTTTCATGCTTTTTTGTTTTGTTAAATAAGAAATAATTTTTATACATAGATGCACAAATATGATTATTTTATAGATACATAAAATAAATGCTTATGTGTTTATGTATATAAAAAACATGCACACATCTAGCCCTTGAGAGCATGCTGTGCAGCTGGCTCTCAGATGACAACAATAATTTTTAATTATTTGCATATACAAACCTATATTCAGTAGCACATATTGACTTATAGCAAAGGGAGGGTCAGCTGAGGGATTATTCAAAATACTAAGATTAGCTTTCTGACAATAAAAATCCTACTGAAAAGAACCGCAAGAATCAAGACCCTACTGTCTATTTTAACTAAGAATATGTATTTTCCTACCAGGTTTTTTCACTTGTGTCTTTCTAAATAAAATTCAACAGGTTTCTAGAGATAGTAATTCTTACAGTGAACTAATAATCTTGTCCGGCTAAAATATATCTCAGAGTTCACCTCAACAAGGATAAGTGGACCCAGACCCATAAACCTAACAGAACCTTGTTGACTTAAACCAACTGAAGATCCACTTCAGAATACTTTCTCTGTTATACCTTGAAGACAGCTCTTTTCCTTTTTTTTACCTGTCCTGTAAGAACATTTACTTCTTATGTTATTACTCTTTAGTCCAGCAACCCCTACCTCTTTTTTAATACATACCTGAAAGAACTAAATGCTTTTTGGAACAAGAAACTAAGGAATAGTAATGTTACTTTTCTGATCTCACAGTAAGTCTTAGGCAAAACTTTTAATAGAACAGCAAATAAACTGTTTCCTGTCATAAAGAGTTGCTTTTTACATTACTTTTCGAGGTTAATTTTGGATAAGTCTTCACAACCAACATTTTCTGTAAGTTTTCTCTCAGGTTATATCTAATATTTATTAAGAAGTAATAATAAAGAATAAAAAAAGACAGGGAGTACTGTCTCCAAAACAAAGTGCTATCTCATACAAGTGAAATATAACAGCTCTAAATCCTTCATCATTACGTACAGGTAAGCAGGAGGAGGACAATAGCAATACAGCATATCTCCTATCAGAATGAAAAATCACTGACAATCACTTAAATAACTGAATCCCTCAGGACAGAGAACTTTGGTCGATATGAAATATCTAAAGAAACAACATACTTCTTTTTACACTACAATACGCTCAGACCATAAGCACTCTCCAGCTCTGATGACCACAGAAAGTAGTGTGATAAAATTTTTTGTCAGAATTTGAATTATTAGTCATTGTTCTCCAATATTTCACTTAGGGAGACTGAAAACAGGGATCCATTCAACATGTAGACCATGCCAGTTAGAGAACTTGCCCTTCAACTGTCTTTCATCATAGGATTGGCTTAAGATGGTAGCTTTGAAAGTTTTGAAATATGCTATTGTTGATGGACAGCACAAACTCCCTCTGGTAAGGCAAAGATCCCATAAATACCATGATCCCATAAATAACCTAAACAGACATTCCATCAGCCTGTGCTGTGTAGGGAATGCAGCAAGCATGCTCACTGAAGATGTTTTAATTATTTTAATAACTCAGAAGCTAAAGCACAAGGTTTAATATTGCCCAGTCCAATTAAGAGTTTGAAGAACCACTGTGTAACCTGTGTTTGTTGCTAGATGATTGACTTTTATTTCACTATGCCTGCATCATTCTATCTTGTCACTGCTTAGCTAACAGGCCCTACCTGGGAGCCCAAACCAGCCCATCTCTGCTAGCTGTTGTCACTGAGTTGTACTCCAATCCAGTCCAGTCCAACCCAGCAGAACCCTTTCAAAGCCTTGCCAGCATCCAGATGTCTTCTCTCTCCCTTTTCGACTGCCAAATACCTCCACTAGTGAAACTCAAATAACCAGTAGCTACCTGCTTGATTTTACCAATGACTGATACACTTCCTGAAGAAAAAGTGTGTTGGGGTCTTTGCCTACCTTCCATAGCTGTTCCACCACTACCGTGGAGATAACAGAGGCCACAAAACTGTGTAGAAATGGTCAGCTCCTCTAGTTAACTATTGCTTTTCAACTCAAGTCTATACCACCACATAAAAAAAAGACCCACTTGCCAAGAATTCAATTTGTCTTAGCAAGAATGTGCTTTAAAAGAATAATTACAGATCATTTGCTTTTAACTGGGAAAAAAAATGAACTGAGGTTCCATGAAGATTTGTACAAGGAATGCTTGCTTTCCTCAAAATTTTGGTTGTCAACAGCGAAACAGCTTTTCCACAGGAAGAAAAATATGACCGCCTGGTTTTTACTCTCAGATGAATAAGTAATGTCAAAGCCTGACAGACTCACAGGAGTGTGTAATTTCTTTTTTTGTTTTGTTTTGGCAGCCATGCACACTTGCTTTTTTCCTGAGGTGAGGTTTTGTTAGGACAGAAGGAATTAGCTGAAGTTAAAACAGAAAGGGGGGAAATAACTGAAAAGAAAGAAATAAAAAGCCAATGAAAACACAGAAACGAATCAAAGAGGGAAAATAGAGGATGCTGATGTAAAGGACCTGAAGGAAAGAATGGTACAGAGCTGAATCTGTAGCTGAATCTGAAGCAGCAATTCATCACATGGGAAAGAGTGTCCAGATTAAAAACCCTGAAAGTCACCTGGCACTGATGGCACCATCAGGTCCTAAGCACCTCCTTTATAGTCACCATACTCTGCCCATATCAGATTAATTTCTAGGTATTCTAGGAACTAGGTGTTTTCTTCTCTGATTTAATGACTGGGGGCTTCTTGTTCTTTTTCCTCTTCTTTCCACCATGACCTTTAGGACAGGGTCACTGTTGCAGTGAACTCTAAAGCCATGCAGACATATTGGTTCAGTCCCATGTTCAATACAGTTCAGTCACAATCACAACTTTATTTTCCTCAAAACATTCTAGGGATTTCCTAACCGACATTTGCACGGCCAGATGTTGCTTGTCTGATGAAACTGGATGTGTCAATATCTAGGATAGTACAGCTGCTTGTGGCAAACATTTTTTTTGGCTACAGGTTTTCATTCTTTTGCTAGTGATTTGGAGAAATGTTTTTTTCCCAGCACAGACGTATGGTCATGCAAGTGCATGTGTTTCATTCAAGTTGTTCTATACTTGGAAGTCCTAGATACTGTACTCAGAGGAGCAGAGCTCTGAGGGTACCTGTAACATTTCTGCTATTACATATCCCATTATATCTGTTCTTGTTTAGGAATAGCCTATCCTGGAGTAAAACTAAATGGTTCTATTCCAAATAAAATTTGTATTAATGAAAGGATACCCCTGAGGTCTCATCAAAAATGTGATAAATAAGCAATACAGTAACAAAAGAAAACAAGTAAACTACTTACATGTTTTATGAATAAAATAAAAATTTACTTTATGAAAATTGAGAATATTTTCCTGCTGTGGTATAATGTGAAGTACCCAGCAGACTTTAATATACTATGCTACAATAACTATAGAGTTCTGATTAAAACCAAACAGGAAGCAAATTAGGAATATATTAATGATAATATTCTCTTCATGAAATCCTGTGGCATTTTTTAGTTCCCTAAGGATGTCCCAAAATACATCAGAACTCCCTAGTAACCCAATCACATGTATAGAGGATAAATTCTGTGTAATATTTTAGCAAATTAGTACTTACTAAAAATGATATGAATGAAACAAAGAATTAGAATTTAGGAAAATAGTAGTCACTAAATTAGATGCAAAAGGGGAGGGAGTCAGGGAGGAAACAACCCTGGGATATGTTTTCTGTCACTTCTTCACCCATTCAACACATACTTTCTGGATCTATGAAAATGATAATATGTGTTCACAGACGCATGTTAATTAACTGTTCTCTCTCAAGTTTGAGTTACAGTTTGGCAGGAGACAGCATGACTGATCAACTCTTGTCCAGGCTCTGCATTTGGCTACTGATAGTTTCACAACTGGGAAGGAAAACAAAGTAAGATTGGCTTTGTACGATTGGTACAACAGTTTTGCACTGACTGCTCAGTACTCACTAATATCTTTACCAGGGAATAAAAGGTACATTCAGAGAATGAAAAGTATTGCTTCAAGCCCAAACCTCTGAGGTGCTGGCAACTCCAACTCCCTCCCTAGATTCCTAAGATATGAAGAGCTCCAAATAGAGCACAAAGCAAGGTCAGCAATTAAATGAAGCATCTGTGCAAGTTCTTGAGAGGTAGGATAGTATAAGGGACAGTTGCAGTCTCACCAGTAAAAGGTAACTTGAGGTTATGCTTATTAAACCCTACAAAATGGGCTTGAAAGACTAATGACTCACATCAGCATACACAAACTCAGATTTTAAAATGGTTGTCCTTACTGCTGTGAAATGCTTTAAAGACTATTGCATTGTCAAATGGATCAGTATTCCTCTGATGCTGTGGAAAACCTGACACACTCATAATGGGAAACTGACCAAGAAGAAATTAAATACAGAACTCATTTGGGTAACTGCTCTCTTTCTTTAAGGACTTCACTGGAAGCCAGTTAACTTGCAGTCAGACAACAGAATATAATGAGCTATTACTCTTCTGTGTGAGTTATTCCCTGCTATATGTATTAAAGACAATGGAGAAGGTAGATGCAACAAATCCATTGCTTTCT
>WEKW01020352.1:4392-27356 GCA_013389905.1 Sula dactylatra
GGGGCGGAGGGGCTGCAGGCTGCCGGCTGCACAAGCCCGGGGCGCCGCCGCCCGCCCGCCGTGGCCCAGGTGCTCTTGGGATCGTCCCGTTGCCAGAAGATACCCAGAAAAGTCGAGGAGGGGGCGGGAGGTGTTTCCCAGCCTGCAGGACGATCTTCATTCGGTCTGGAAATGTGGGGAATTCCTGCGATATAAATACACGGTTCCACATTTCTCCTTTTGCCCTCTACATTTCCCTCGCTGATTCTTCTCTCTTTGCTGCTGCTCTTACCGCTGTTGCTGCTTTTGCTATACATAGTACAGGGGCTGTAGCATTCCATCCCGACAGCAGGCTCACTATTGCTCCATTATTCCATATTTTTAACCACTAATCTCTCCTTTGAGGAAAACCCCCTCTATGTAACAAGTTGTTCTGAGCCCTTTTGTTTTGGAGCATAGCCCTGTACAAATACTGGCCATGCAGTGTGCCGAGCAGCACTTTGTATGAGAGTTAGAAGGTGTCAAGTAATCTTCATAGCCAAGTTCTTGTAAATGCATACAGGATACAGTACATATTTATGAAAAAACCCTCCTTTGGCAACTGAGTCCTTATAACTGTAGAAAATGGCTCTGTACGCATGTGCTGAAATTTTTGGTGATAAGCCTTCATTTTATGTTCATTAGACCCAAAAAAATCAGTGTGGTCCATTGATCTTGAGCAAATGAACACATTTGTGATTGTAAAATGTGAAATGAGAAAGAAAAAAAATGTGTGTTAAGGAAATATCCCTTTCTGTACATTACTCACATTCATCAATACACAGATATATGACAGCTGCTAGCTTGTAGCCGCAGTTTGTAATTTACGCCACAGAAGTGCTGAACTTCCTAGTGCAGTAGAGCTTAAGGTGCTCACGGTTTCTTAGGTCCTACATGAATTCTGTTATTCTTTATGTGATCATATTGCCATGTATTTGAAAAAGAGCTGAATATTTGTAAAGTATTAGGAGAAACAGAATTTACTAAAGAAAATCAAACACAGTGAACTCTAGAGAAACACAAGGCACAGCAAAAGCATTTATACTGAAGAAGGAAGTCCTGGTTTTATCTGCGCTGACATGAGTTCCCTCCCTGAGGCCTGGGAGTGGACCTTCCCTGTTTCGGTTCTGCGCTGGGGCTGGGCAGGGGGATTTGCACGCTGGCAGCGGGACTGCCAGGGATTCCCCCCCGTCGCCCTTGTCTGAACTAGCTGCGGAAGACCACAAAGATGATTCCAATTCTCGCACCTCAGCAGTCATCCCAGCTGGAGGATGAGCTGTGCTATTGTTGCCTCCATTGCCAACACTGAAATGCAGGCTGCAACTGAATCCCGAGTCTTCGTCTGCCCAGAGTTGACACGGGTGAAGCCAACTTCCCTTGCAGCATTGCAGCGGGAATATCACTGCTCTGACGGTAGGGTGTCATTTTGCAATGGGAAGGACTGAGCTAGGGGAGCTCTCCACAGTGAACAAACACATATGCCTAATTTTCCAGGATTGTTTTTTCTTTAGATCTTTTGAGTGAGAACAAAGAGTAGAGCAGAGCCAAATTGCAGACTCGCTGAGCACCCGCAGCTCAAGCCAGCGCAGTGGGAAGACGGGGTGCAGGCTATATCTGAGAGGAAGGCCCTCACCTTGCATCAGGAATTCCAAGAGTGGGAATTTTTTTTGCGGTTTATCTTTAAAGCTATTGTTATATTTGTTTACTGTTCAAGCATGATTGGGGCCTTGCTGCAATACCACAGATACGAAGCAGCCCCGGCTCCCGAGAGCCCCCAGTCAAAACATTTCTGCGATGTTTTCAGACTACTGGCCACCTCAGATGGAAGGGCGCCTTGCTCACAGAGAACTTGCCAGGACTGACGCTTCACGGGTGCAAATCAGCACAGTAGCAACAAAGCCAGAGCAGCCTTGTGGTATTATGTGTGGATTTCTACTTCTATTGACATATTCGGTTAATGGTACTTCTTTTTTCTTTATCCTGTGCTTCACGTCACTGTAGTATGGAACAACTGTCATGATTTAACTTTTGTATTTTTTTCCCAGAGTTGAGTGAGATGGATCATTTTCTGGTAGTCACTTACTGTTTTCTGGCTAGCAATCGGAAAGCAAGCTCATCCACTTGAAACCCAGGTGCGGCAGGAGTAGGGTAGAAAAGATGAAGCTCTATGCATGGCTGCATTCTCAGACTACTTGGAGGAGGGTGCCTGTGGATTCGGCACCAGTGGATCTGACACAATGTGAGAACTGTTTTTCTGTATCACTTACATTATAGTTGAAATGTGAAATGAGCTCCATGTGGCAGCAGCCAAAGGAAAGAAAAAGGGAAAGAAAAAAAAAGCCAGCACTCTCCAAAAGTTTCAGTTATCCCTTGAAGCTATATTACAACATATACTACTCTAATTGAATCAGTGTGAGAACTTTTCCCCTCCATTTAGATCAGTGCTCGTCTCTGTCCACTTTTCCTTGGAGATGCACGCATTTGACGCAAAGCTGTGCCAGGGACACCCATACCTAGGGTACGGTTTTAACATTCAGTTTAATGCTTTAACTGCTGAAAAGGAAATGTCAATTCTTACACGCCTTTGCCAGAATCCATCACAATTTTCTCCCTCTCCTGTCCTCTTATCCTTCTTTGTAGACTTAGCACCAGGGTGTGATGCAGGAAAGTTTTGTCTGAGTAAAGACTTTACTAGATTGCCACTGAGGAGGCAATAGATTAATTAATCATTTCAAGTTAATTTGTTGGGAATGAATCAATAAACATTAGAAATATGGGCAGTGTCTGTGAAGAGCTGTTAGCAAGGCTGATGGTGATGAAGAATGAATGTGGTCTCGATGCTCAAACTCTACCACCCTGTTAGCCCTGACAGGGAGTTGCCTGTGACTGCTTCTTTCTCACCTGTGAAAGGGTGCCCAGCAAAGCCCACTAAGCATTGTGAGCCCTCATTCGTTACATTTACAGTGCATTTTTGGAAGTATGCAGAAAAATCTCTGGATGTTTCAAAATATCAGTGCTATTACATGGCACAAAGTTAATTGACAGCTCAGAAAGCAAAAGCAACCAATACCCAAATACATGTCTGTTCTGTAAGTATTCACATGTGCGAAACAATACATGATCCACAAAAACATATGGCTCTTGAATCAAATACATGGAATCAAGTTGAATTATGAAGATTTTGAAAAGGTCCTCAGTTTAAATGTACATGGCTCTCTGAAATGTCCAGCTAAGTTTAGTGCAACAATTAAAACCAGATAGATTGTCAGGATGCATAGACCAGGGGTAGAGTTAATTCAGTATGAAAGAAATGAGTGACTGGGAATGAGAGAGAAGAGCAGAAGCAGGAGGAAAGGAGCAAGAATGAGAGGAGAGACTAAATGCTAATAAGGGGGGTTAGGGAGAGCCAGGAATAGAATTGTAGAATCATAGAATTGTTTAGCTTGGAAAAGACCTCTAAGATCATCACGTCCAACCACTAACCCAGCATTGCCAACTCCACCACTAAACCATGTCCCTAAGCCCCACTCTGCACGTCTTTTAAATACCCCCAGGGATGGTGACTCAACCACTTCCCTGGGCAGCCTGTTCCAATCCCTGACAACCCTTTCAGTGATGAAATTTTGAAGAGAGGGAAAGAAAGAAGCAAAAAGGGAAAAAGAAAAAAAATGAAGGAAGGTTATGAGATAGGAAAGAGGAGAGCAGCAAGGAAAATAATGACATTTTATTTTGTAATCTGGCAGCTTTCACTTAGGAGAACAAAGCCTGGAGCAGACCTAAAGGGTACTACTTACATATTGAAAGTATGTGGGAGGGTCTTTCTTTGATGGTTATATATATATATATATGCACACATAATTATATAAATACAATTACATAGAAATTACAGTCTTTCTGGGAATCTGGCACTGTTCCCTGGAATCACGGTTTTCCCCACACTGCCGTGTGTCCGGCAGCAGTAATGCCCTTCCTACGTGCTGTGCTGTGAGCCAGTCCTTTCTGTTTCAGTTTGCTGTATGTTTCTGTCCTGCCTTCTCAGAGCTGGAAATCCTGCTTCTGGCTCCCCTATTATGCGGCCCCTGGGGAGACGACAACCCGATACAATCTTGGGGCTGTCCGCTGAGATACCACTATTGTTTGCAATCGCTGTTTTTTATGTTGATATTAATGGGAACATTTTTATTTCACACTGGCTGATCCCAATCACGTAAAATGTTTTATTGTTGAATTAGTTGGGGGGCTTTTATTGCTTTTGCCTTATCTGTCCCTCTACGTGCCAGCTACTAGTAAAATGGCATAACTTTTCACACTTTTTTGACTAAAAGTCATTGAGTGATATTTTAATCTAAGGCAATGTTGCTTGAGTTTAACAATCCTAAATATTGACCAGAATCTATCTGCCTCCTTTAAAACTGGCCCTTTCTTCTTTTAGCATCATCTTCCACCTTTGGCTTGGGGACTGCTGGGACCATCAGTTACTTGTTTTTGACTAAAACTATTTATACCAATCCCCAGTAAACTGTGCTCTGTTATTACATGAGAAATAATACTCGGCAAGCAAAAATGGATTGGATGTTATCATCCATCTGGCTTTAGGAAGGCTGCCTCAGGGAGATGGAAAAAATAGACGAGGCTTGGTCAGATTGGTGTGATGCACTTTTCTCTAGAGAGCTCAGCATCCCAAGGAATTTCTAATGCCTGCTGGAGCAGGCGTGCTGCCAAACCTCCCTGCCGTCTACCTGTCCATGCCCTGGGCTGACCCTTCTCATTAAACCAAATACACGTTTTCAGGATCTTCTTAGCTCATCACAATTCAAAGCTGTCCATGGTCCCTGCGTGTGTTCTTCTCTTGCTTGAGGTCAAACTGTCATACCAACCACACCCAGGATGTTGAGGACAGTGGAAAATTTCCTCATCTTGCACAGCAATTGATTTGTTCCTGGATGTCTACATGGGTGAGCGTACCCATACAGCTGGTTCCTGGGCTTGCACTGATTCCTAGTTTTGTGTGAGCCATTCCAGCTCCATTTTGTCTTGTCTTAGATGTTCTCCCCCAGGTGTAAGGAGGGTCAGGCTCCTTCAGTTTTCTTCAATACACTGTAAGGAGCTTCCGCTTCTCCAAAGGTATCTTCAGGTCATCCCATGACTGTATTGGACCCTTGTCCCTCCAGGGAGGGCACCTTTTTGAGGAGTCCAAGGGATCTGTATGTTTGTAGTTCATTCCCAGTACTGTTAGAAATGGCATCTCGGCATTTTGTTAGTGACCTGTATGCTTTGTTCCCATGCCCTGCTACAGTCAGCATTGTTCAAATCACCTTTTCCAGGGTACAAATTTTTCTAGTTTAAACATGGTTCATAGGTTCATTAAACATTACATGGTTAATTTTCTTCTGAAAAAAAAAATAGCTTCCAGCCCTTGCTGGACCATTTCTGAATGTCTTTTCTGCTGTTTCAGACAAAAATCTGAGTTAAATTTTGACATTCTCCCTCATAATTTCCCTGTTTAATTTCTCATCATTCTAATAGTCCTGTTATGAAGGCAAGAAACAGAAACATGGATGTTTAACACTTAACAATGTCTTATTGTCTCATTGGTTTTGGAAAAGGGAATGGAAGAGGAAAAACCTCCCATACGGCTATAAACAAAACAGAAGGAAGTGAGTTCACTATCCAAGGGAAAGCACAGCTCTCCCGCGAAGGAGATCTTTATTTCAGTTGAGGGGAAATGCACTGCTGCTCTGGCGCTGAGCAGTCATTTTCAGCAGGCTGCAATGTTGAAAAACTTGTCAGGAAACCCCAAATGTGCCCTTTGCATCTCCTGCACACCTTGGGAGCATTTCTGATGAAGATGGTGATGAAAATGGCTCATAGTCTACCAGTGTGAAGTCAATGGAAAATTCATATTGAGTTTAGCATTGCACACTTGGGCTTGCTAGGGAGAAAGAAATACCATATCCTGCCTTTTCCAGAGGTGTCATTTTTAATGTCCACTTGAGTCTGACCTCTTCTAGTTCATACTACCTCCCCAGTTGTTGCTTTCCAACTCTTGGCCTCTTCAGAGTCCCCTGCCTTGTCCATGTCTTGGGTATTCCTTCACCTTGTCCTCATCCCTGGCCTGCCTCTGGGCATTATAATGACCTAGAAACCCAGTTGGGTCAAGGGCTAGGCATCCTCAAGCCACTGGAGATCAGGGTCGTCATCACCAAATATAGTAAAAAAGTGGAAGTTAGAACTTCTGAGGTGATTAAAGGGATGGATGGTATAAAAAATGTCCCTATGTTTTCATAAAAGAAGAGGAAAAAGGAGACATAATGAAACAAACCAACCAGATAAAAGCTGCTTCTAGAGTCTGAGGTAGAACCAAAACATCATTGGAGAATTGGGGATGAAATGGTTAAAAAGCTCCCCAAAAAATCTACAGTCTTAGTGATCTTTGTGAGAATAGCAAATAAACAGTAAACAGCTAAATGAAGTACAGCATTATGGTCATTACTGTATAATGCAGAAATTGAGTCATATCCTCAGCTTATAGCCTCAAGTGAGAGACAGAAGTGGGTGTAGCATCATCACAGCATGAGCTTTTTTGGCGATACCTGCAATATCTGTTTCAGCATGACTAGAGAAAGGGATTGTAACAGATTATTTAATGCCTCGAGTTTGGTAAAGCACAAATAGAATTGAGCATCCTAATTTTATTCCCTTCCTCCAGAAGATGGCAAAAGTTAGCTGGACTTAACACACACAGATGGAGAAAAACGTTTCAGGACTGCTTGTGCTATACTCCAATTTCAGGTCACCACTAGTTTAGTGCTCTGATTGCATTAACCTGATGGAAGGGTTGGTCCCAAACCCACTGAGAGAAGCGGTTGTTTGGAGCAATCAGCCACCACACCTCCAGTTTGGCAGCACTGCAGTGCTGAGGGTGAGGTGCCGCACTCCAGGCAGCAGAAGGGGCTGCACGGCTGCAGTGCGAGTGTGCTCTAGGAGCCACGCAAGTCCCAGCTTAGGTCACACATTTCCCTTGGTCAGGAGGGAAATTGTCAGTGACATCTCCACAGAGATCACAGCCAGAAATGCAGGTGTGAGAGGTTTAAATTTTGTACACAAAATATGAGAGACATGAATTGCAGTATTTGTTAGTACTCATAGTATTGCAGACCTTCTGCTGAGGAAAAATCCATTGAGACTCACTCCTTGAGTACCAAAGAGGCTAGTTCTCACTATTATAGCATATATTTTGGCTAGGACAGAGTGGAGAACTTGCATTTACAGAGGAACCTTGACTGAAAAAAGGAAAGAATATATAAGGAAATACATAGAAAGAAACATCAGATTAAGCACAGAATTGGCAACAAGGAATTTTTTTCCAGCTCAGCTAGGAACTCTAGAAAAAGGAAAGAAATATTACTAATAAAATCAGAAGAGACACAAAATAAGCTTTTCTTTCTCGTACAGTTAGTTTATTTTGTTCCTATATTTGGCTGCTCTGGCAGTTTATAATTTCAACATTAGGAAAATGTGAGAGTATTTGAGTAAAGTGATATGCTGAAGTCAAGAGGCTTCCTGCCAGCAGAGAAGGAGAACTGAGGACTGCTTGTTTAAAGGATGCTTCTGAGGTGGTTCAGTTTAACCTGGTGATTATCCCATGGTGAAGTTCTAATTTGATTCCAAACAAATTTGTCCTCACAGTTTTTTCAGCCTAAGGGTTTTGACAGCTGCTGTAGCTGAGCAATCAACGGTCAGAACAGGTTTGTGCTCATGCCCTTGGAAGGGAAGGGAGCAATAGGCCAATGTGGAGGATGTTACAGACACCCTTGCAAAAGCCAACATGCCAGCAACCCATGCTAACAACACAGCAGCCCATGACAGCTATTCCCTTTCTTAAATCTCCTCTAAGAGGAGGTAGGCTGCATCCCTAATTGGCAGAAAGCTCCAACTGTCCTTTTAGAAACCTTGCAGCAGGACCAGAGGTGGTGCGAGGACGTGCGAACTCCCACCTGAGCTGCCCTTACACTGAGTTTTGTTTTTGGACGAGATGCTGCCATTTGAACGTACATTTTCTCCTTTGAACAGTGTTCAACATATCAGTCGTTGCTTAAGATCTACAGTAAGGTAGTGATTGTATCTTTTGTTATGAGAAAATGTTCATGTCGGTTGACTTCTTCGAGGTCATATCCTTATTATTCAAGCTGACTGGGAAATTTTAACAAAGCGATTCCCTGGCCCTCCGCTCCCTAAGGAAATGCAAATTTATCAGAACTATCACTTGATTTTTTTTCATTTTGAAGACTCCTATATGTCAAAATATTCTGTTTCCCATCCAGAAGGAGGGAATCTTGTTATCTCAAAATATTTGGCTAAGCTGGATTTTCTGGGTAATACAAATGTGCAGAAGGAATATTGCCAAGTGGCTTTTTCTAGCAACATGAGAAACAATACCAACCGTGGGGAATGACCCTGCATCACTCTCATTTGAACGACTCAGCAATACTAATTGTCAAGAACCAATTCCGATCAGGCTGGCAGAGCCTTGCAACTGCTGCTGAGTTAATTCAAGCCCACCAGCTGCGTCATCGATGGTTTCCCTAGCTGTGAGGCAGAGGAAGCAGTGAGACAATAGCTACAGTGGTAGGAAGCTTTCTAGCCTCACCCCTGCTTCCTCCCGGCAGCAGGGGTATTACCTGCTTGTCCGCTGCTCTGCTGGGTTCACCTTCCTATAATCCCTCTGCTCAGGCAGCTCTGGTTTGGATAGAGGGAGTCACATTCAAAATCCTGCAGAAATTAGATTGTTCTGGAGGTATGTATTTGCCAGTGCACTGTTGCAAGCTCTGAAGAAGCTGTTGCAGCATTAATAGCTCTACTGCTGCCAGATGAAAGAAGGAGAGTATTCAGATCTAATACATCAACAGAAGTTAAAGCAGTTTCTGCCTTCTCTGTTATATTGCACATCAACAGGAACATGGTAAAGTGCTTTTTTGTACCGTTTAGCATCTGACATTTCAGCACATTTTGTAAGCGTGCATTAGGAGAGTGGAATGTTGCTATATTTGGACTTGCAGATTTGGAATGAGAATAAAATCTGGAGAGATCCAATGTGCACATGGAATGTTTTCCAGAGGGGCTGAGGCTGAGGAAAGCCAGCACAGTGAAGGTTGAGCTGTCTTGAAACTTCAGGCTGCAAATGCAGGGAGACAAGGCATGTATTGGTTTTGAAGTGGAACTGAAAACCGTTGAAACTTTTAGCTGCTTAATTGTAGGATCACAGATACCGTTGTAAAATACTGAAACATGTTTGCTATTTGCAGTTACTCTCAAAATATGTTGTTCGTTTGTCATGTCTCCTAGGATATCGGTGATGGCCCTCTGCCTAGTCACTTCAGAAGAGAGCCATTGCAATTGCAAGTGCTGTTTTTAGGGAAGCTGGACTTTTATTGCTGAGACCTGGTGGGGTCATGATACAGCACTGTCTGGCTGCAGCCGCAGTACTGTGCATTGATATGATTTCTCTCCACATTCCTATCAACCGTTTGTGTTAGAGCCCTTCTTGCCTGTTAGCAAGGTCTCTAGGGTCACCACAAACCAGCAAAACTCCTCTCATGCTGTGTCAGGGCCCTGAGGGCACTAATAGGCCCTAATTAGCCTGAACAGCCTCACCTGGGCCTCCACCCACATCCCAGCCCAGGCCCGGGCGCACCTTTCAGCTCAGCCTTCAGTCCTGATCTGAGCTATGTGGCAGGAGCACTAGTGTCCAGTTTGGCTGCAGCCCCAACTGTGTCTGGCCATGAATCCTGTTAATCTGGACATCAAGTCCCAGGTTGACGGCACAGCCTGACCTCAGACTTGCTTTGTCTCTATGGACCTGCCTTGGATACCTGAAGGGGACAGGTATGTTGATAGGGTGGTGAGGAACCAGCAGCCTTGGCTGTGTTTTGACATGGAAGACGGGCCTTGGGAGATGGGCCTAATCTTTAACTTCCCCATCCTTGTGAAGAGAAAGTGAGTTCTGTCCAGAGGTGAAGGAACCCTTCTGTATAAGGTGCAGAAACTCCTTCTTGGTAGATTTGTGCCGGGAGGGTCATTGTATCTGAGGAAATAGAGGTGAATTGCAGAGGTAAAAATGGTAGAATTTCCATCTGTCTTCCCCTGTTTTCCAGTACTTCTCCTCAATTAGCTTGTTTGAATGTTGCCTTTCCTTTCTAGGTTCCCTTCTCTGCTCCTGCCTAGACTCTGCTTTGTCTTTTTTAAAAGCAACATCAGCTTTCAGGCCTCCTTTGCTTTTTTTCAGTCACCTGTGCTCTGCTGGTAATGTTCTTTGTTTCCAGCAGAGGCTGCTAAGGCAGTTTTTACAGTTAATAGGGTTCCAAGGAAGCACAATGCCGTACTGCTTTCTCTCTTTCCAAAAGGCTCTTAGACCTTTCCCTTTGATGGGGGAAGCTGAACTGAGCATCTTAGACAAGCCCACAGCTCCCAGGGGCTTTCCATTGCAATTCAGCCACTTCCCAGGTTACCCTGCTCCACGGCCAAGCTGCAGGAGGATGTGTCCCTTCCTTCCCGAGGTCCAGTCCCATCCCCTTCACCTTCTCCTCCCACTGAGCTACAGAGGCAAACTGGGGCAGTGCTGCAGAGGGGCTGCAGCCAGCCTGGCCTCCCCACCTGGAGTGTTAGCTTAAAGGCAGTTGGAAGGAGATTGGGCCAGGAAAGGCCGTAGCATGCGTAGGTGAGAACATAGACACAGAGGGAAAGGCTTTGGACATTTCTGGAGCCTGGATATTGTAAGAACATTTAATATGTGTCTTTTTTTTAAGGAGCAGATGGGTAGCTACGCTGTGTTTTATGGCAACAGAAACTTGTTTTTTACCCTAGACATGAGGAATTCCTTTTTCAGCAGACTTGGAGATCTAGCACTGAGCACTGGATTGCAGCTTGCAGGTTGAGGAAAGGGCCAGTTAGCCAGTGTGCAGAGGCTCGAGCTATTACTGATTACCCACCAGAGAGTGGTCGCCCAGCAGCCGCATCCTGCAGTGCCTCTGCATTTGGACCATTTGGGTTTTATAGCTGTTTGTCTGAAGGCACACGGGCAGGCGGCCGTGACAGTGGGACCTGGGGAAAGAACAAAACCACTTGGTTTTGCCTCCACTGTAGTCAGTTGCATGGGAGCCTTTGTTATAGGGCGTTGAGCTGTTGGACACAGAGCAAAGCCATGGCCCTCTTAGGCAGTACTTTACCATGTCCATGTTTCTATTAGTAAAGGAGAATTTTTCCACAGACATCTTCTGTATGCTAATGAATGTTTGCCTAAGGCTGCCCTGAAAAATCATTCTGCTTCCGTATTGAGTATCTGTCTTGGGCTAAGCATGCTTTCTGTGATGCTCTACTATTGTTTTGCCATTTAGGCTGGAGTATTTTATTTCAGTAAGTGATTCTGTATTACGATCTCTGTGTGTTGGCTGAGCAGAGGAATGAAAAGCTCCATATCCTCAGTTATCCAAACCGTTCTCTGTTCTGTTCATGAAATAGTGACCCTTTGTGTCAAAGGACCTCGGGGAAGTTTCCCCTGGAACCGGCAAATGCCGGTGCTGTGTATCGGAGCGCGGGGGCGGCGGGAGGCGCCGGGCGGCGGCCCCTCGGGCTGCTGCCANTAAAAAAAACCCAAACAAACAAAGCAAAAAAAAAAAAAAAAACCCCAAACAAACAAACAAAAAACCCACTAACAAAGAATAAATATTCAGGACTTTAGACTTACCGTGGATTGCTAAAGTGTCTGGTATAGGGGGGGCCTGATTGTACTTGGAGCTGCTGGACAATAAAAATACTCACAATCTTAACATTTCGGGAGGTCAGCAGGCCAGTGCAGCGTTACTGTGCATTACTGTATCGCACTGTGTGCGTGAGCACGAGACAAAGTTGCAGGTGAAGTCCTGAGGACGTTGCTGCCAACTTCAATAGAGCTGAAATTTCAGCTACATCTTTTGTTAAAGAGAAATCAAGTGTTCACACACAGCCCTTGTGAATTACTGCCTCCTGGGTATGTGATGCTATATTTGCTCACTGTTGAGGTCCTTAGGCCTTCTGGCATGTTCTCCAAGGGGGTTTAAATGGATCATTTACAAACACCTAACTGAATGTTTACTACCCTTGCCCCAAGTGGAATCGGGCTGGTTTATAAATACACATACAATCCTTTTTGGAGGAGTCTCAGCTCAATTTAAATCTTGTGGGAATGAGTTCCATAGGTTAATTATGTGCTGTATGGAAAGGGATTTTATAACTTAAAATGTTGCCTTTCAAATCGTATTGAAGTCATCTTGTTCTTGTATTATTAAAAGGGGATAACCAGTCAGCCCAGAGCTGACAACAGGGACTTAAACAATATGTGTTAGTGTCAAAACATGTTAAGCATAAACAGGTTACTATCCACTCCCATTAATGTCCAGACTGTCTCTAGACTCCACTTAAATTCCTGTGTGAAAAAGTATTTCCTTTCCTCAGATTTGAATTTTCCACCCTTTCCATTTCCTTGCACATCCCTGTGTTCAAACACCAAGACAGGAAAGAGCCAAGCTCCTATCTCCTGTATTACCCTATTAATTCCAGGGTGTGCTTATATCAAGTCTTCTCTTATTCACTACTTCTCTGTCCTGAGAAGTCCTGGTCTTTCGATCTTCATTTGTATTTTCCCAGGCCCTGTATCATCAGCTTCTTGGTGAAGATGAAGTAGCCAACAGCTTGAGGTTTGGTGTTTTACCCTGAAGCAGGCAAGGCTGTAACTGCCCTTCCTTCCTAGTGCCTCTTAGCATGACTCATGACTTTTTCCATAAGCTGAAACAGCAGCTGTACAATTTCACACAATCACAGCTGCACAGTGCCCACATATCTCAGGTTCCTACCTGATATTTTATTTTTTCACTGTCCCATACCTCAAGCGTCTAGACACCTTGTTGCCTTCTTTGACCATAGCTATGCGTTCCCATGAAGGCTTTCCTAAGCTGTTTGCAGTAACACCCAGCTATATTTTGTATTAGCACCATTAAGTGTGAGCAGCACTATCTGAAAACAACTGTGCCAACAACCATGCCTTGTTACTTAACTGAAGTACAATTATCTGTTAAAAAGCCCAGACTGGGCTAGCCTTTCTTTTACCCCCTGTAATTGAAATTTGGCTTGAAGTGTTTCTAACTACAGCCAGTAAATAGAAACAGAATCCAATCCCTCAGCAGTATCTCATTCACCCATTACCCAACAATGTCTCCAATGATTTATTTGATGACTGTTGCTTGGCCATGTAAGAGATGGGGTGAGCAGTGGAAATGATACTCATTAGCACTGATGAAAAAGCAGATTCAACTATTGCTGAACGATTTGGAGAGTGCGTCAGAGATGACTGTATATTGGCGATTGACATGTATGTTTCTCCAAGGATTAGGAGGGGACATCAAAATATGTGCATCTTTAAACAAGCTGGCATCCAGATTTTGTTACCCTTATTTAAGGTTATCCAAACAGGCCAACTCTCAGACATTACTGAATTTTGCTTATGTAATGACTGGGGTTTTTTTCCTCTTCAGATTTTGTCCAGAGAAAGTAGGGAGCAGCAATCAGTGAGCTTAGAGTAGTGCTCCAGGTAGAGGGTATGGCCAGCACATATGAAAATATGATAGCGTTACTCATTATAAGAAGTGGCAAAATCTGGCCTGTAGATAGCACCACTGTTTTTCCACTTATACAGTGCATTGGTCATATGCCAACAGAAAAAGCTGCCAACTAAAACATTTTAAGAAAGGAAATACTGTTTGAAGCCTGGCAATAAATGTTTTCCTTCCCCTAAAATATGTGCTGAATGTATATAAAGAAGACTCAGAAGAAGTGTCTAGTGAGGTTTAACATTTTGTAATCATATGGATGGATTTGTTAACATTTCTCACACTTTGTTCTTTAATAGAAAAGCATTGTAATTAATACTATTCAGTTAAAAATAATTAAACACTGAAAACAATAGGTAATTAATGCAGTTGGATAAATCCATCAAAAAGGCAATAGTATAACATTAAGATGCCAACACCCTGAAATCTTTGTTGGTTTAAAATTCCTTTGCTATTCTGCCACTTTCTGTGTTTCTTTACGCTACTGTTTTTTCCTGTAACTGTAAACATCAGATGATCACTAGCAATGAATATGCAGCCCTGCTGCCTCCCAGGATGCGTGGTTGCAGCCTCTAAGCCCAGTGTTAGGGCAGCAATCAGGATCCACGTGGCCGATTGTTTTTGCAGCCATAATGGTGGCGTATTTATGTTTCTCTAAACTTGTTTTTCAGGATCTGTGGCTGCCTGTGTATCATGAAGCTCACTGCTTAGCAGAAATAAAGTACTTGTCAGGCAGAAGCAACGTGTCAGTGCAAAATGGAATTTGCAAGACTAAAGTTTACACAAGGCAACAACAAAATCTACTGTGCCATTCTGTTAGGCAACAAAGGTAATTTGTTATGCAACATAATGAGGACTTGTGTGTGATAGATGGCAGTGGCTTTCTGTTAGAGGGCGTTGACATCAACAAGCACATGCAGCGCGCAGATATAAGAGAATTGCTATACATGGCAGAGAATTCAAAAGCTTTGTTGTTATTACAGGGGGTATTTTCCAACTTAAAAATCACAGAATAAACAAACACTCTGGGACCAGTCCTGCACTCCTTTATGGTCTGGGTAGGACCTTCATCATTTCCTTTTGGGTTGGTCTGTGTCTCAGTCTTGACCACCAGCTTAGGGGCCACAAGGTCAGGGCTCACAAGTGTCATGCATTTCATGTGGCTCTGACACATTTGGCAGGTCTCCTGCCAGCCCACAGAATGACATGGGGAGAGCAAGTGTAGGGGGAGAAGATACACTCGTAATACTGTTTACTGCTGCCCAGAATTCCATGATGTCTAATCCCACATGCCCCACTGCTGCTGTTAGCAAATACACTGCTAAAAGCCAGTTATCCTTCCTGTAGGGAGGCAATGGTAGTTCACCTATTTGGCAGATAAACTGCCAGCAAGTGGGCTGTGGACAGAGCTGGGATTAGAGCATGGCTTCTAAAACAGCAAGGTTCATCTGCTTTGCCATATCACCTTTCAAAACAAATCTACCTGCTGGTGTGATTGGGCCTGTTGTTTATGATGACTTAGGCTGCTCTCTGCCTCCAGAGCTGGGGCTAGACCCAAAGATCTTGTTTGCTGACATTCCAATGGTCTCACAAATGCTTCTGTAACTCGCTGCCGGGTATGTGTTCTCTTGGCCCATATTGAATGTTTCCCTTGTCGTTCAACTGGAAGAGAGAGTCTGGGAGCAATCTCTTCTTGAGAGCTGCAAGGGAGAGTCTGAGCTTGAGCTTCACTGATAAATTCACACAGGAGAAATAAGGAATAAAAACTGTGCCACATGGCATGTAGAGTAGAGGACTAAGCTGAAGTTGCGGTGGTAACCTTTGTCCTGGCAGTCTGTGGGGTTGGTTCTGTTTCTTCAGCATGCATGTAACATTGTACCTTACACACGGTATTCTGGAATAGTCATAATCAAGCAAACAGTTTTATTTCCTGACTGTGTTAATGTGGAGTTAATGCTTGCTTTTTGCTTCAAACCACAGTAAAGCCTGGTTGGCCAGATCATATTAGGGGAAGCTGCTCCTGTAGAAAAGTCAAAGACCCCTGTTCCCTTGTGTACTTGTGCCTTAAGCATCACTGTCAGTGGTGGGATGCTGGGGTTCTCCTGACTGTGCCAGTGACTCAGCAAGGGCCTGATCTGTTTACTCCTACTCAAACAGGAGCCCAACTACTTAGCACAGTTATGGCAGCAGTACAGTTCAGGATAAACCACTGAGTTAGCCACTACCTTGGTCAAGCTACTTTACCTGTCAGTGACTTGGGTTACATGGGAGTATCATCACTATGAACTTACTTTCCAGTGCTTGAGGATTAACCAAACAGGCTAAAATAGCTAAAGAAAAGCTGTGAAACAAAAGCTGCTTCAGTGAACTATGGTGTAATGTTGGGCATAACACTCAGGCCAAGGTTTTCAAACGAAGATCTGATTGAGAAAAATTTTGATTTTGGTGCCAGACTGGCACCTCTATTTCATTTCCAGAGATGCCAGGCACCTGCCATTCAGCTTCCTCACATGATAAGGCCAGATGGGGTTGTCTGGCCCACTTTTTCTGGTGTATTTTTTAAAGCCTCTTGAACGATAGTGATCTAGTCCTAATGGAGATATTTTAGGAGCCACCATGATAGAAATACTTCGTGATGGTACTGGTTTTCTTAATTTAAGCAAGGTTAATGTAATTACAAACCAAATTAATTAACGTAAGCCTAACCTAACCAAATGAATATTGCATCATAAGAAGCAATAAGATTCCATACCATGAGGATAAGCAAACAAACCAACCCTGCCTTTCATGCTGAAGATGCTGACATTTGCATAGATAGATACTGTATATGTAATTAAAGCCATCCTTAATGTGTGATGCTGTTGTTATAGCCCTTGTTATTTTGTAGCAGTTGGTAGACCTTGTAATGAACAAGTATAAAAATATCCCAGGGACTCTAGAAAGTGTTACAGTGACTTTGCAGACAATGACTGTCTTAAAGTAAACCGCACAAGCATCCTTGCTTTTTCACAGGGAAACATCTTGTTAGCATCCATCAATCTGAATGCCATTTTGTTCCATGATCAGCATTTTCTTGATGCAGTCTGGGCACTGTGCACAGAAAGCTCACGGGTGAGTAAGCCGGCTGGCTCTTTCTGCAGTGCAAGTGCAGTGTGTTTTCAAATTCACAGTGCTGCTTGGCTGAGCCTCAGGGTCATGAAGAGGTGAGCTGCTGCACTAGACAGCCCCGTGTGAGCTGCCCTCCCAGAGGTACTGCGCTTGGCTGCGTGGCGCGGCAGAATTGTGCATCAGTAGGTGATCCCGTGTCGGACATGCCCGAGGTTTGTCTTTCCGCTTGAATGCAGCTACTTGCAAATGTTCTGCTACTTCGTTCCTCTGCAGCCCTGCCTTCAGGACTATTTCAAGGTCAAGGCTGTTATCAGGGCTGTGAGTGCAGTGCTTTCTCTCAGACTGGGAGGTCTGTGGTACAGGGGTAATTATTTATGATACCCTTGTGCAGTACCTAGCGCACTGAAATGTCACTTTCCTCAGCACTTGCAACCTGCCTAGGAGCCACACAGTTCCAATGCCTTTTGTGCATCTGCCAGCCCTGCTGCCTGTCGCCCAGGGGCTCTGAGTGGGCAGCTGGGCTACCCTAGCCTTGGGGCTCTCACCACAGATACTGTTCACAGGGAGCAGCTGGAGTGATTGATGCTGGGGATTAAGGCCAGCTTCTGGAGCTTCCTTCAGCCAGCCCTTCCCTCTCACATAGGCAGCAAGCAAGCACCCACTTTCCAGCTGTAGCAGCACCCAGAAACACTTTTGGCAAACTTACCCATCCCCAAGGTCTCCCTGTCTGCACCTCTTTCTCCCTCATTTATTCCTTTGTCTTCTGCCCCTGTAGCAGAGGAATTCCCACCACTTCCTCAGCCCTTCTTGCCCTGTTCTGTGGAGTTGTGTATTCCCTTTCCAGCACTACCCGAGTCAGTGCAGCAAGATGAAGGAACAGCTCAGTAATGTTTAGCTGAATAAAGTATCACACTTAGAACTGCAGAGAACTCACACTGCTTCTATCAGCATCTTACCAGAATATGAATGAGTATGATTGTTCAAAAACCAAGTTAAGAAGGATTTTCACATGTAAGCATTTGGACTGACATTTGGTATGGCGGCAGATGGATGTGTGGAGTCATGTGTTTTAGGCCTCTACTTTACTGTCTTTAAGGTACTGTATTAGTGTCAGGCTAATCTGGGTCGAGATGGTGGAATTTGCTCCTTGGCCGGAAGCTTGCCATCTAATCCTCTCTGTGTGTAAGTTTTTTGTGCAAATGTTCTATCTGTAGTGCTTCAAAGATGGTGTTGTGCCCAAACTGCACCTAGATAAGCCTCTTCAAAATCCAGGAAATGTGTCCAGAGCAGGATTTGATTTTAACGATTAGAAGAGCCACAAATTAATAGATATTCCTTTAATCTGCTTGCAACAGGCAGGGCACCAGGTGAATGTCAGAGACAGGATCAGTGGGACTGTTAAGGACTGACAGGTGACCAACCAACTTTAGTCAACCAAGTTGGTAGTTTTTATATTATAATCTAAACCGAGTTTCAAAGCAGGTATGTTAGAGGTATTTACTAAGTGCTAGGGCTCAAAAAGTGCTGTTAGAAAGATGAAACTTGGAATGAGGCATTTTGAAAGTCATAACAGGTTGAGTATCTAATGAAAAATTAAAGAATGAAATTAACAGGAACAAGAGAGTTCCCACCAGAGCAATAACCCGCTCCCTGAAAGCAGCCGGCAGCCTCTGCAGAGGCAGTTAGTGTGCTCTCTTCTCACAGCTGCTCGTGTCTTCTCCCGACAATGTGGCTTGGCTTAGTTTTGGTTTTGTTCGTTGTCAGCACAGGCTGATTTGAATGTGGACTGAGTAAAACCAGTTAAAATCTCAGGATCTGCCTCAGAGAGTTTTAGCTGTGTTTTCAGAAGTGGTCATGCACGTTACTGACAGCAAATGGCTCTCTGCTGGTAGTCAGTCATCTCATAGCCTAGTCTTACTTTCATACTTCATAGTGTTAGAGCAAGAAACACTCAGAAATCTGCTGTATTCATAATATGCAAAGATCACTTGCTGAAAGGGAAAAGTTTGGGAGTAATGTGCCAGTTTTCCCCCACGTTTCCCTACACAGGATTTGCGACTACCAGAAGGGACTGCAGACCGAGAGGGCCCTGG
This sequence comes from Sula dactylatra, assembly GCA_013389905.1. Classification (NCBI taxonomy): domain Eukaryota; kingdom Metazoa; phylum Chordata; class Aves; order Suliformes; family Sulidae; genus Sula; species Sula dactylatra. The sequence goes on from WEKW01020352.1 coordinate 23,252, forward strand.
AGAGCAGCAGGCAGCTCTACCTCTCAGCCTGCCCCTTCCTTCCCTCTGCTCAGCCTACTCTTTTTTTAGAGGTTTTTTTAGAGCTTTTTTTTTTTTTTTTTCCAGAGAAAAAGGCTCACGGTTTACTCTTAACACTTCCTACAGGGCTGCTCACTACCTGGGGATTGCTCCTGTGCTGCTGCTTTATGTGAAGGGTCCATTTTGGCTGCCGCCTTCTCTTCCCGCACTCAAAGCAACATGCTGAGCACTCCCACTCCCCATTCACACCTTACTCTGTGCCAGGGCAGTAAGAGCTCTCGGTGGTATTGCCAGACACTACTCTTAGCACATCTTTTGCTCTGTGTGTATGTCTATGTGAGGGGGGTGTTTTCTGGTTTTGGGTTTTCTTGTAAGATTCCAGACCTTTAAAGTTATGTTAATAAAAGAAAATGTCAACCTCAAAAAACCAAAACCACTAAAATCTTAATTATAGTCCTTACAAAAAAAGTAAGCAATTTAAATTACTAACACATTATAAAATATCATTTTTGCCCTAATGGTTGCATGAAAAAAATCTTAGAAATGAGATGCAGTTGTAACCTAATAGTTCAGTCAGAAATTAACTGATAATTAATATGAAAAAGTCATACTTTTAAAGTCATTTGCATGATTTTTAAATGCTAAGTATTGGCAATATCATCTCTTTAATGGGTGAATTCAAGAGTACGATACTGCTTTTTCCTCCAAATAATGTTATAACAATATGTAGAAGTATGTTTAATACTGTCACTTTGTTAGAATTGGGCAAGCATTGGCAAGCAAAAAATATAGAACAACACAAAGCCAATTCCTTGCAGACTTCACCAGACCATCAGGACATTCTCACTGCTTATCAGAAAATATGTAAATAGCTCCTGGCTCCATTACTCAGAGAGTGAGGCAAGATCTTTTTCTGTAAGCTTTCTTCCAGGAAACTCACCCTCCTCAAGGTGTGTAATGAGAGACGACAGTAAAAAGAAAAAGCAAGGAGAATAAAAGGCAGCACTAGGGAGTGACAAGAATACAAAAGATCCTGGGAAGTGGTGAGGGAGAGGCATGGGTTGTCAGGATCTGAAGAATGCTAAATACGCTGATAAGTGACAACTAGGTGAGATGAAACTGTGGTCAGGAGTATGTAAGCTAGGCTGGGCAGACAAGCTGTCTGCAGGCTGAAAAATCCAGCCATGCTAGTGAATATTCAAAAAAAAAAAAAAAAAAGATTTCTTCACAGCAAGGGCAAGAAACTGAGCAAGTCAGACTTGTCTCTGCAGTACCTTAGTGCTTATTTTTATCCTTTCAGGTGATATGCTTAGGTGCCACAGCTGTGCGCATGGGGAACAGCCTTACTTGGAGAGCATCGTCTGTGCAGGGTCCGCTGATGGAGAGTGGAAGAAGTATTAGCCATGATCTGTGGGAGGAAATTGGAAGTTTGGATTAAGGAACTGTCTCAGGGACATTCAGTGGAGAATCAGAGCCAGCAGCGCCTTTGCTGCTCATTGTTCTCTGGGATTTTTAAGTTGACACATTAGCTTCCCTGCCCGTAGGTGGAATTGTTCTGTTTTGTACTGGGGTGTTGAAAAAAAAGTAGTCTTTTCAAAGCATGGTTTAAACTACAGATGCCATAAAAGCTACTGGTAAATTGTTGTCAAAAGTCAGCCATGGAGAGCAATACCTCACGCAAAATCCATCAATTCTAATGCAGATGTAAACTCAAAAGCATCAGCAGTCTCTGAGACCTACTGGTGGAAAACATTTCATAAAGTCCTGAATGAAACTGTTTCTCCTAGTTGTTCCTTCTCAGCTGCTTATAGGATTTTCATCACATCTGCTGTTGATTTATATAGGTGTTAGGATAAGTGCCTGAATTTAGATTATTGAATGACCACTTCCAGATACAGAAGTGAGTACTGACTCTTCCGTGCTGACAGAAACCAACAGGACATATTCTTTTTTCTTTAGGAAGGCAGTTATTCAGGAGAAGTCACAAGCACATTGGGAAAAGTAAAAAGCTCTGTTTTAGCCTGGATTAGTTCACTCATCCCATTTGCCCAGTGGGAAGGAAGCTTGCAACAGTGGAAATGAGGGGGCAATGCAGAAAGCACGAGTGAGCAAGGGAAGGTGGTGTCTTCTTGTGGTGTGGGTTTGTGCCAGACAAAATTTTGACTGAACTCTGGCTTTGTTCTTTGTACGACTCCAGGTGGAAGCTGCATGTACAGAGTGCCCCGAAGCCCTTCTCCCTGTGGAAGGGTGATGCTGCAGTATGGCAATGTAACTGGTAGGCAGGGATGTTTGTTCAAGGGGAGGGGGACCAGCACCCTGCAAGAAATGGCACAGAAGCTACTGCTACCTGTATTTTGTTCTCTGTCGATGAGGAGGGAGGGCTTTGCTCATTCCAGGGGACGGGGAGAAGGAAGAGCGCTGGCGCTGCAGATCTGCAAAGCAAACCCATGAGCCTGGAAACGGAAGCTCCAGGTGGAGGCAGCTTTGGGTTCCTTTGTTCTGTGACATTGGCTTTCCTGCCCTGCTCAGACCCCTGTTTGTGACCAGCACAGCTATAGGAGAGGGTTTGTAGTTGCTATTGTTCACTGCAAGCTATTGCCCATACCAAGCATTAAAAGGATGTCAGGCTTCAAAAATATAATGTTGCTGCATTTTTAGCATGTTTTTTGACTTTGTATGTTTGAAAATTCTCATTAAACCTTCCTTCAAGTACTAAAATTTACAAGACACCATTAACCCAAGTTCTTCCACTGACGAACACTGTTCTCGGTGCTTACGACAGCCGATAAAACAGGAATACGAGGTTCAGCTTGTACTGTGGGGTGTCCCAATCCTCCTGCAAGGTCATTTTTTAGATTCAGGCTTTTCTTGGAAGCCATGTTTGCCTTCGGTTCTCATTATTGAGGCTACCCCTTCTGGGGGCTGCTTACTGTCCTCCTCTCAGCTCTAACAGTTGCCTCACGTCTCCCAGCAGACACCCCACAGTCTTCCCACCAAATACAGCCTGCAGCCCGCAGTGGCAGACCTTTGTGCTCTACCACCACGTTGCCAAATGCGATGACTGGATGTGTGCATCTGTGAACACTACACCTGAAGTTACAGGTTTTGACTTATTAAAACACCATCTCCCAAGCAGTGGCCCAAAACCTGGTGGCTGTGTTGCTGGTGAAGGCTGGCACAAGATGCTACTGAAGTGCAGAGGAGAGTGCTTTGAGTGAAGGTGTTTCAATGACTGGGTGGAGGTTAGTGAGATATCCGTATCTGCTGTGAGTAGCTGGTTTGTGCTGGTGCCTGAAAAATGTGCAGCAGTACTGTGCTGGTTCCAGCAGGCCAGAGCGTCCCCCTGGCAGGGCAGTGCCTGTGGGATGGTGTATGTCAGCTTGAGGGGCTGGCAAGGGGTTCCTGCAGGAATTCTGTGGTGGGCAGAGGCCTGTGGCGTGCGTGACGTTTTTGGGGAAGGCAGGCACCATGGAAGGGTGGCTAGATGCCCCACCATGATATCTGGCTGGGAGGAGGAGGTGTGAGATGGCAAGGGTGTAGTGCCCTTGGTTGGCCGTGGCAGACTTGGGCCCTGAATCCCCCATCGGTGTCACATATGACCTGGTCCTTTCCAGCCGGTTCCTCTGGGGGAACTGGAGACTGGCATTCAATGACCCAGCAGATTTTATTGCTAATCCTTATCTTTCCTGAGGGAAGGAGACAAACGGGGGAGGAGTGAGGAATAGCTAGGTAGCATTTAGCGTGACTCAGTATGTCACTACCAAGTGCGAAGTCATGGCTGAAAAAACTCATGCTTGTAACCTTTGGGAGCTGGCCTGCTCTCCTGCCCAGGGCGCAGGTAACTTGCCCTCCTGGGGCTGTGCAGGGCTGCGGCATGCGGGCGGAGCCTCGCCGGGCTCCGCTTTGGCCCGGGGCGCGGCAGGGAGGCAGCGGCGCCTCAGGAAAGCGGTAACGCCTGGGGGGAAACCAGCAGCTGGCCCACAGCCCTTGGGCGGAGCAAGGTACCGGGAGCCCCGCTGCAGCCCGCGACACCCGGCGCCAAGCCCCACCTTCAGGTGTAAACGTGCCTTTGCTCCGGGGCCGGGCC
>WEKW01020352.1:27596-48967 GCA_013389905.1 Sula dactylatra
CAGCCTGGCCCTCGGCCCTGGCAGCGCCCGGCCGGGATCGGCTCCTGCGGTGGAGAGCTGAGCTCCTCCCTGCTCGAACTTGCGAACAGCCGGCTCCTTCCTGGCTCTGTGGACTCTGGTGTGGTCCCCTCCCTTTCTTTGGTGTGGTCTACTCCGTTTCGCTGGCGCCTGGGGCTTTCTCATTTTGTGAGGAGCTCCTGCGTCCCGTTTTAGTGGATGCTGGTTGAGCGGCTTCCCGGCCCTTGGCGGTGGTGCGTCGCCAGGAGGTAAAATCTCCCCTTCCTGGAGGTGCTTGTGGGGTCCCTTCCCATTTTCGGGAGGGAGGGGGGGGTGAGAAGAGGAGTTGAGATTGGAAAAGATCAGATGCTGCTGCATCAGAAAGAAGCCAGGAAGAAAAGGGGGGAAAAAAAAGAATCAAAACTGCCAAGGAGATGTGACTACAGAGGCTAATTTACCAGAAAGCAATGGGAACAGGGCCCCCAGTAGGGAAACTTTCAAACCCCGGGAAGGTCTGGCAGCTGCTGGGAGTGGAGAAGCGTGGCTGGCAGCGTGTCTGAGGCTAACACCTCTTGCCTGCCAGCATATGTCAAACTGTTTAGCGTGTTAATGGGAAGAATTCACCAATTAAACAACATTTCATCTTTTTTCCTTGAATGTTTTCCACGTGTTCTGTCTTGAACGGTAACCTCAATTTTTTCTAATGATGTAAAGCATTAATGTTGCCTGTCTTCTGTAGCAAGCTGCTTTCCTAGCTGTCATTAATCACCCTGTTTTTCTATTCCCATTAAGCTGCTCACTTAGAACACTGAGACAATCGGTGTCATCCTATGAGCTGGTCTCAGAATTGTCAGTGAGTTTGTCCCTCAGATTAGATTCTTGGTAGACCAGAGGTATTTTCAGTTTTAGGCTCTTGCATTTTACTGACAATTGTAACATGTGGGAGGTTACTTGAGTCAATGACTTGTTAAAGCATGAGCAGATTGGGAGGGTCTGCTAAGAGGGGAGCCTTGATTGCATATGCGTATGTGCACTGGCATTTAATTCTTGCAGACGTTACATCCTGTAAGAGAGCTCAGACAACTACTGAGGCACTATGGGCTATCCATTGCCCTCGGACCAGAATTTATATTAAATGTTTGAATGTGATATTCCAGTAATACTTGTTGACAATTAAACGCAAAGATCAACGAGTTAATCTTTGACGTAGTCAGGGTGATGCACAACATTTCCCGATGAGCTTAGTCCCTTTTGGCAATCAAAGTGGGCAGGTACTGGAGCTGAAATGCTTGAGGAGGGGAAGAAATGGAGGCGGAAGAGCTAACTACTTGCAATTCCCAAGCATGGGAAGAGTCTCACAGTGCCGGCTTATGGTTTCTATTGTTGGGGCCTCCTGTGTCCTGGTGTAATTGGCTCCATCTTCAGCAATGGCGGCTTCAAGGGTCCCCGGAAATGGTGAGGAGCAGAGCTGATCACCACATATATTATTTTGCAGAAAATTTAAAATTGAAGCATATTCCTTTTGCCAACACTTGCAGTATATTTTCTTAAAGTTTTGAATACTTTTGATTAACAGCTTTGACTCAGCTGCATACTGGCTTCGCTGGCTGGGCTGTATCTCCCCAGTTGTGTCATCATCTCCCCTTTGGGTGATCTCACACAGCCTCGTGGGAGGTGTGCTCTGGCGGATGCGTCCAGGGTGACTGAACCACAGTCCCAGTAGGGCACCACTTCAAAACCAAGTTTTTGTTGAAAACTAAAAGATAGTAGCTCTTGTGTTTTTTAGAAATAGAATACTAGACAGAGTGAGTGCTTTTAGTGGAAGGCTTTTTTTTCCCCTGGAGAAAGCCACAATTTTCAGTGGAAAAACATCATGAGGGGAGTTTTTTGAGCAGCCCCAGGCAGCAGTTATTAAGATCCAGTATTAATGGGGGGATGAGAAATGAATGCAGTTGACCTTGTCCGTTTCTTGCTTTTACAGCATCCATGAGTGAAACGCTGACTGCCACGTCGTCCCGGTGTGGCACTTTCTTCCCTAAGAGTAGGTGGCCTGCATAAATCTTTATGCTTCGCTCCAAAAGCCTGTGTGGTGTGTGTGGTAATACTAGTCCCTTTCATGCCTTGGTGGATTTTGTACTGTTTGTACATAGTTGCCTAGTTCCTAGGCTAACAGAGTAGTGAGTAGCCAGGTTTATTTTCCATGCTGTTGAGGCATGTATGAAAGTTTTTTAGGACCTGGGAGTTCTGCTGGCATGCTGTGTGCTGTACCAAGTGTTGTTTTCAGGGAAAAATGTCATGAGCAGGTTCTAAATTTTATGACTGTGGATGCCACGTTCCAAATAGTGGATCTTATTTTCTTCCTTGTGTAATATTTCTCTAAGTTGGTGGTGAATTTTAGCAAAACTTTTCTGGCCTGTTCTGCAGTAATCATGTTTAAGTCTGTCAAACAGCGTGGCTGGGAAACTTCCTCTGCACTGTCTGAGTAGGAGCAGTGCTGGAAACAGGATCCTTGCAAAAATGAACCTTGTCTCTGAACCATTGTGTTTTTTCTGATGAGATCAGTTTGCCACCTGGATCTCTCTGGGGTGTGACTTTATTTTAGAGATATTGTAAATATGTAAACAACCTGCTGACCTTCCTCACTTCCATCTTTTGCTTTACTCTCCATTTCCTTCTCTTCCTCTTCATCCTCCCTCACAGTCCTGTGTCCTTGCAGACATTCCTTATTGCTGGCTTGAGACGTGTTACCAATTGACCATTGTTTCACAGCTATTTCAGACAAGAGGAGGAAAGAGCTTTTGTGGTAAGATGGATAGCCTTCAGGATTTAATGAGCACCCCCTAAATAGCACAATCAACTAAGCTCTGGCTATTTTTGAGGCATCACAGTACCCTGGTTCTCACACTCTGACTCCAGAGCTCCTGAGCTTGTGGTAGAGTTCAGTAGTGGAAACCCTGCGTGTATACATCATATCAGCTTCTCCATTTCATGAACAGAATGGACTTTAATAGAGCGTTGTGAACAGTGAGACCAGAATAATGGATTGACACTGAGACCCAGGAGTTCAATTACCCTCGACAGGGTAATGCTGTGAGAGATAGGTTTATTATTATTTTTCATGGAAGTTTCTCAGATATAAGGAATTTGTGTTCAAGGCCTGAATATTTGGGATTATATTTTTTTATTAATTGTAATCGGTCAAAACAACGTTGGCAGTGAAGCTTCTGTGGGAAGGTTGTTTGTGAACTATTAACTATTTTCAGTCTACTTGGCATAATGTGAAGGATTATTAACATAACCAGTCTTGCAGGTGATGATAAATTCAGCAAGCATTACCTCTACTTTCTAAAGAGGTCGGTTTTCATTATTACTGATCTTTCACATAGATGCCCTCTTCCAGCTGACACAGATTCCTTTTAGAGCTGACCAAAACCTTGTAATTTGCCAGGAATTTAGGATACCTTTTTGTTTAAAACACAATTTTCCCCCTTACTTAATGTAAGTAAAAAAAAAAAAAATCAAGGCTTTCATTTCATCTTGTAGAAAGCAAAACATCATGACATTAGCTCAACGTTGGAAAGTCACCTTACATTAAATTCTGTGTCTTAGCAATCCATCTTAAGGTGAAGAACATGTCTGTTAAATCACAGGATAATTTTTGTCTTCTTCAGTTAAACACCTTCCCTCACCAATATAGCCAGAAGGAAAATGGTTTTCAACTGTTCCTATACATTTACTTTCAATATGGAGTATAGCGGCTTGAATCACAGAGGCCAGACTAAGAATGGACTAAATGTTGGTGAAGGTGATAGGTATGATTTGGACCAGCTTGCACTTCTGATCTACCCACAGCCTCCTTTGTCAGGTTACTCACAGCTCTGACATAGTATTGTCAGCATACATATAAGCATTAAATTGCTTTTGTGGCTTTGATGGACATTTGATTTGGTGAATATATATTAGTTCGTTGCTGGAACAAGTATCCAGGCTGAAATGAAAGGCCAGCTATGTAATCTTACTCATTTTACTGCCTCCATTGCATGTATTCAGGTCATCTCCAAGCGTGCGTGTGCTGTGTACCATAGTATATTGACTACTGAAGTGTCCTGTGGGTTCAATGGCTTTTGAAAATGGAGCAATAAAACATAAATTCATGAGACAGTAACATAATAATGTGAATACCTATCTATTATATCGACTGAAATGTATGTGTGAGAAAAGTTAGCGTTCTAACAGTCTAAATAGAGAGCTACTGGTGTGTATCTGTAGGAAAGAAAAAAAAGTCGTGCTGCCCCAGTGTTATTTTTATTAAAAGTAAATATCTTTTCTCTCAGTGAACGGGTGTGGTGGTGGTATGTCTGTAGTTGAAGGAAATTAAGCTGTTCTTGGTTTAGTTACTCATTTTTTTTGGGGCATCAGGTGAGTGAGGGTCGCTTTGTATTGTTAGAAGTACTCGGGTTGTTTTATAATGAGAGCACTGCTCTTCTGATGAAAACATACCTTTCAGTATCCTACCCTTACTGCTCTTTTATCAGTGACTTATTGAACCTTCCCCAGTCTAAACAACGCTTTGGTGCTGCTATTTGTATTAGTTGTTTTCATTGCAGACACTTTTTTTTTTTTTTAGTTCCACTGAAATCTGCTCTGAGTTGTTCTTTCGATACAGATGGCTTTGTGGAGCTTGAATTAAGCTGACATGAAAAATACTGTTTATCCTCAGCTGAGCTTAAACACAGCCTTCGTGCTCAGAGCAGAGTGTGCAGGGCATACCCTACAAGGAGTGAAGCTGTGTCATCTCTACCTGTCCCTAAGTCTTTTTGCTTCCAATTAGACAGAAATGTGTAGTAGTGTAAATAATTACTTCTATCACTCTTTTTTACATGCCTCCACAATTAAAATGCTGCAGACAAGTAAATATTAGAAAGGAATGTCTATTTCTTGTCTTGACCTTTAACTCAAGTAACATTTCAATGGCAAAGAAATTTCTGTCCTGCCGTTCATCTTTTGTGATGTGATCCAGCAAGTAACAGTGTAAACTGTATTTAAAAATACCAGTTATACAGAAAAAAAGAGACGGCTGAGAGAAGGTGATGTTGTCAGTACACTTTACAGGCCTCCTTCAGGAGTACAGGTGACATCAGAAGTCAGCAGAGTATCCTCTTGACTTTGTTTCCTAAAATACAAATTCAGATGAATTTCCTTTGCCCTATAACTAAGATCTCAAAGTGATGGTAGTTTCCTCAGAAGGGCTCAAACCTTAGTTAATACAGTAGGGAACTTTCTTGTGAATGACCTAAGCGACTTTTATAGTCCTGCTTTCAATTTTTTTAGTTGCTTGCTTTTTTTCAGATTTTTCAGTTGCATATTTTACTTACAGTGTTTGCGCTCTGGTTTTGGTGGGTGAGATGGGAACACAGAAACTCCATTTTTCATGTTCCCCAGCTGCACAGCCAGTGTATTATAGTTCCACCTGTGTTGGCAGGGATTTCCTATTTTAGAGGATTAGAGTTCAGTAACTCTGAGTTCCTCTACAAGAAATGATTTTCCTTTCCTGTATGGCAAGCCAGACTGCAATCTTCTGAGGGTGTAAACTTCTTCATACCTACCAATAAAGCAGTTGGTACCATTTAGAGATACCCAACTGTCTGGTTTCAATTCTGTTCCGTTATATGGATGTAAATCTGAGTGGCTGCTGTGGCTTCCTTTAGCTCTTTTAGAGGTTATTGTCCTTGTAGCCAGAGTTTTTTATCCAGACTCTCACTCTTATCTCTTCTTTCCAAGTCGAAAGTCGCTATCTGTATTTTACTATATCTCAGAAAATGACTGCCCTGGTTGACTTCAAAACTTTAATTCAGCAAGTGGGCAAAAGTGGTTTCTAACATAGCTGCCCGGTTTCGATGGCCCTAAGTATTCATGTGGAAATAGTTTTCACTTGTTTTCTTTTTCTTTTCTTTTTTCTTTCTCCCCTCTTCAGCTGGTTGAATGGCTAGCACTTCTGCCTCACCCAGTTAGCTTGTCCTGGTCTAGTTTCCAAAGTCAGAGGGTGAGGAAATGGCCTTTTTCCTAGTGAATTTTGCCTCTGATAATTTTTCTCATTCATGACTACCGCATTGCATTGGCATATATCTTACCTTATTATGAAGTATATTTGAGCATAGCTGGCTTTGTACTCATTTTGGTGGGATATCATTGGATGTGTGGTACCATTTGGTTTGAATATGGACATTTGGGTTCACATTTGGGTTCGCATGTAACCGCAATGCAGTTAACCTTGCTGTACCAGTGTCTGAGGAAGCTGAAGGAGCTGCTAGTGATGTGTTCCTGTAAGACTGTCTGCCTTTCACCGGTGGAGCGAGGATATAACATATAAAGAAGGCGGTGCTAAAGCCTTCTGATCCAAAACAGGACCGAGCAGACAGATGAGACACCTGCAAAGTGAAGCAGCAGGGACATATGCTGGGCTTGTTTTCTGAAGCATGTCATGGTGATAAGTGAACTAGAAAGAAGACTCTTTCCACACGGTTCTGTCCGAAGCTCAGTTGTCTGCCTTTGCTAGCCTGAGCTTTGGACATGCTCAGCTTCTCAGGCAGTGGTCGGTGGCAGAGGTGCTGTGGACAGCCAGCGCTCAGGCTGTGCACCAGAAGTATTTTCTTTCTCTGAAGCTCTAGAGATTTGTGAAACCACACTGTAGTAACAGAAGCACATGGCACACATGGGATGTTTTTATTTTCTTCACTTCTAAAGTACAAATAAGTGTAAGTCCCATTATTGATTATTCTGTTACTACAGTTTTTTTGAGGTGGTTGTGGGGAGACATAGGCAGGTTGGTTAAGATAAAATAACTGATCCAGAACCTGCAGCAAGGCTGATGAGTTCAGATGCGCCCTGAGAAGGCAATCCTGTCCCTTGGGATTTCTGGCACAGTTGTGTAGTTGCGGTTTCTGTGTACTTCCTAGAACTAAAATATTAAAAATTATCCTAGACAGTTTAAGCTGCATCTGTTACTGGCTTCTGCCAGTGTAGTTTGATCACTTTGCTTTAAACTGGGAACACTCAGGACAGATAACACTGTAATTTTAAGCAGTCTTAGGTTTTGCTGTTTGTTTTTGTTTTTTTCCTCCTGTGCTTTTAATTAATGGCTTGCTTCGGGAAGGCAAGATGGGAAGGTCTTTCCATAGTTGGGAAATGCAAGATTTCTAAAATGCCAGAACTTGGTGCATTGCATCTCTGAATCCAACATGTGGTTACAAGTGAACATGAAATCAAGATGCAGTAGGATGGGAAGAGTGGAGAGACAAGGGACAAGAAGGAATGAGAGGAGGAAAAAAAATAAAGGGGACCATGTATCATCCAAAATTAATATAAGAATATGGAGACAAGGGAAGGAGTTATGGAGGGACACTGAGCTTTTTAATCTTCTAATTTAGTCACAAGCTATAAAAATATATGTATTCATATATCTCTCATATGACTTGCTTTGAAGGCTAGTACAATTTTCCATGAATAAAAAAACTCTTTGTTCCTCTCTGACCTGTCATACTTAATTTTTTAAAGTAGTTACGATTTAGCAGCAACTGTAAGAAGATATTTGAACTGGTCTCCTGATTCCACCCTAGCATCCAGAACCAACACACCAATCAGTGATTAATAAAAGCTGTAAGGAACAAGTAGTTTGGTCTGCATGTGCCACGGACACATAACTTATTGGAGATGGCAGGGCAGCAGAATGAGATGTTGTCCCATTATATTTTCAGCAGATCTCATCAGGCCCAGGTACTAGCATTGTTGATTTGAGATTAAGAAAGGAAATAAGTCTTAACAAACACTTGGGAAATACTGTTCAAAGATGTAATTTTTCTCCGCCTCCTGCTCTATGTCTGGGTGGAATTTCGGCCACAAACCAGACTTTTGTGTGTTTTTTCCACCGTGTACTTCGTTTGTCTCATGCAGTTTTAAGGAGTTAGACTAAAAGAAGTCAGCTCAGCTAGAGAACATTTTTTTGATCTGATGTAACAAAAATCATTTGATACCGATTTTAAAACTCACACTGACAAAAATTGGAAAAATAACTTGACAAATGATAGGCCTCTGCCAAATACCTTTGAAAAGGTCACACTCAGCCAGCCAGTTTGGGCAAACACTGTGGAAAGAAATTGAGTTAAGCTAGTTCTTTAATAAATTTCCCCTTAATATCATTACAATGTACATCAGATAGGAAAAAATGAAAGGAAAAAGGTGAATTTGAAACCTTGGAAAATTGTAGTCAACTAGATGGAAAGGCTATAAACAGATGGGATGAATTGGAAAAGGGCAAAATGTACAGAACCTGACATGTGCTGAGCACAGACTGGTTTGGAAAGACACTTGAACTCAGCAGGATTGCTCGTGTGTTTAAGGTTACATGTGTGGGTATGTGGAATCGATCACTACAGAGCGAGATTGTGAAAAAAACTCTGACTTTTCCATGCATTAAAAAGCCAGATTGCTCATTAAGGTACTCAGTATCTCAGTATCTGTCAAAGAACTTGAATGAAGCAACCACAGTAATGCAGGACTGGGAATAATCTTGCTATACAGGCATTCATTTGTACTCTTCTGACTTTAGTAGCCTTAAATCTAATCCTAATGCGTTTGTGTGCCTTCATTTGCTAAGTGCAAAGCTCTTTGCTAATATGCATATTAGTTGTTTGCTGCTGAGTGAATTGGTCATGTGTATCAGCTGCAACAGCATATTCCCATCAATATGAAATGTAGGTGGAAGAGAGAACTCCTTTTTAGTGTAGAGGCTGGGAGGAGCAATGTTATGATAGCTGAGATTTCTGATAGTCTGCAGGCAATGCCACAGGTGCACCCAGTATGCGGTAAAACTTGCATGTGCTTTCTGAATATGTGTGCTTGAATGTGATGTTAATAGTTACCTTACTGGGGGTGTGATTTATTCAGAGTTTACCCAGAAGGATTTATTTCAAAATGCTTTGTTTCAGGAGAGATGCATAGTATGGGACATGAGTTTGTGCTTTTAAGCTATACTACAAAAGTGCCTTTCAGGTATCTCTTAGCAGGGCGTGGAAAAACAGTATTACAGTATTATTACAGTATTCAGCATGCTTACAGTGCTGGAAGGGGCAGGCCTCTGGAGGAGTTATTACCAGCTGTAATGAGAAACACAAAGCATCTTTTGTTGAGGCTCCCTACATTATTATTCTAATTCAGGGTTTACACAGTGCAACAGCCCCACTTCTTTATTAGATACTAATTTGGATCTGTTCATATTTTTTCATCTTTTGAGGGAGGTTATCACCTGATCTTTAACAACTTGAAATAATCAGTTTTTTAATAGAGTTCATATGGCCAAGCCACTATAGAACTGCATGTCTATTCCCTTAGCTGTCATCGTGGGGGAAGGAGAGAGAACAACAAAAGAAAATCATGCTCAGTTTTTCAAGGTATGTTTATGGTAAACGATAATTTAGCTGAGCATCATCAATTCTTAGGTTTGCGTAAAATGATTAAGCCACAAAGTGTAATGGCATATTCTTTGATAGAAAACCTGACATCCTGTAACAGGACCTGATTTTCCATATCTATGTGTATTTATTTTTAACATATATCTGTGAAAAATGGTAGTTTGAGATATGACTAACATTAGAAGAGATGAGGTACACATCTCATACTTTACTTAAGACTTTTTCTCAAAGGAATATTTAGCATTAGAGTCAAGATTTAAAGGTTAAGTGTACATTTTTAAGTTAAATTATTAAAGGAAAGCACTAATTTTAAATTGTAGTGTTTTAAGAGGGTATTTTGGATATGTTATATGAAGAAATTGGCATAGGATGGCTTTTAAGTTTTCAGATGGTATTTCAAGAATAGAGACTTTTTTTTTCACTACAGTGTGGAGATTTCTTTTTCTGTATTGTGGCCATTCTAGGTATTGGATCCATTTGTTGTTAATGGTGCTCGACAACAAAGATGGCATTTTTAAGGTGCATGAGAGCTGATACTTGATACTTTTTGCTGTTGTGAAACACTCCTCTAGTCAATCACTATAATTGATTGACCCTGACCGGAAGTCGTACTTGGCGAAAGAAATTTTAAGTATAGTTTAATGACAAGGTAAGGATGTGTTTGAAGTTTCAGTTTAAAGGATTCTGTGTTATGTTTGTACCAGTTGTATGGTGGCACTAGAAATGCTGTTTGCTTTGCATGGGATAAAGGCAGCGTGCTCTCATTTAATGGCATTACATCACTGCTTTGCTTTAGCAGCTCATTGTAGTTTAAGATATGGATCACTGCAGCTGAAATAGGCCTGCCAAAGTCCTCTGCTCGAAGCTCTGTGAGTTACTGTACAGTACTAAGGATGCAGATCTATGGGTAGACAGATATGTAAACATATCCATATGCCAAATGTGTATGGGCTGTCATCACTATCCAGTTTTGGCCTTCCGTAGTCATCATTATCTGCGGGATAATGAGTCTGCTCCCAGCTCCTTGGTGGCATGTGGTATACAGGACTCGTGCACAGAGGGCTAGGAGGCTGTGCTGCTGCGCAGGGGCTGCTGTAGTCCTGCCAGACATAGCTTTATAACAACAGGATTATGGTGGATGTCAGGGTGAGATCTGTCATTTCTTGCACGTGTTAAAAGATAGAAGGCCAAATTGCTGTGAAGTTGCAGGGAAGTGTGAATTATATATGTCTATACATGTGTGCAATGTGCACATCAGTAAGCCCCCTCACGAAAGCCCCTCTTTTCTCTGCCTGCAGTACTGCATCCTGCTTTATCCCATGCGCTGCGGGTGCAGAGGCTACAGCAGACACCTGCCTCTTCCTGGGGCCCTGTAGAGGCATCTCCAGGTAAGAGCTGGGGGGACACACTTCTTGTTTGCAGATGGTGGTGGGTGGGTGGAAGGGAAAAAGGAGAGTGTAAATGCATTTCTTTTGCTGTCATCACATTCCTCCCTGTATAGGGAGTTTATACCTGAGCTTTGGTGCCCTCAGTGCCCTGACTGAACAATAAGCAGTTTTCCAGTTGGATATAATTTCTTGAAAAGCCTAGAAGCCACTGGTCTTTCTGGGAGTCCACTTAGCCCTGGCAGTAACGTTCTTAGAAGTCTGGAAATCAGTAGTTTTATTAGTCTTTCACCAAAAAAGTTTATTTCACAGTATAAAGAATTAAGAATGCAGTGAGTTACTCTTTCTTAGGAAAGCAGCAGTGGCTAGCCAAAGCTTTCTCCAAAGGTGTTCGCGGGTGGCTTGGTATTTTCAACGGTTCCTCTTCTGTAGGGGAACTAAAAGCAGCAGGGAAGTAGCATTCAAAAACCTTTCTTCAAAACACTCCTTAATGAGCACTGGCATTCCTGTGATAGCTATAATGCAATCATTAACTCATTGCTGC
The DNA here is from genome assembly GCA_013389905.1 of Sula dactylatra. NCBI lineage: Eukaryota > Metazoa > Chordata > Aves > Suliformes > Sulidae > Sula > Sula dactylatra. The sequence goes on from WEKW01020352.1 coordinate 38,990, forward strand.
ATTGCTGGAAATAATTTTCTGAGCAGGACAGGCTCGTTCTGGCATGGTTTTTGCTTTGTGCCTGTCCTGATCAGCCCAGACATAAAAATAGGTCCACATCAGTTATTGAGGTGTGCACAATAGTTTTCATGTTATTCTGATCTGATTTTGCCATGGTGGCCATAATTTCTGTTTCCCTATGCTTTATTTTCTTTGAACAGTCACTGATACTGGTGCTGCAGTTACCATACAGAGGTGGGAAACCTACTAAGAGCTGGTGGCCTTGGGGTTGGGAGCTGTGATATTCAGTACTGCTAACCCATTAATTCTTATATAGATGTGGGTGATCAGGCAAAAAAGGCTGCTGCTGTAAGCAGGGGAAAAGAGAGGGCTTGGAAGATGTTATTCTCTGGTATTTCTGCTTTCCATATATTGCCCAAACAGGGGCACATTTCTTACTAGTTGCAGTTTGTCTCTGGGAGCATTCTTGTTGCAACTCAATAATGAAGCCCAGGGTAACTATTTTCACTTTAAGACAGTCTTCCAAAAAGTAGTATTGGAGCCAAATGATCGTTAAACATCAAAACAAGTTATTAATCTCCTGTTCTTTGGATGTTCTTGTATCTTGTTGTGTCACAAGGCTCCACGTGTGGCATTGCTTATGAACCCCTATCAAAACCACATTAAAACCCAGTGTTAGTTTGCCATATTTTCAGTTTGGAAGATCAGTTGCCCTTTTTTGTTTTTAAGCATCTTTGTGTGCTGTGAAAGATCTTTTTTCAGGATCAGTGAGACCCTTGGCTCTAAGTAATGTTTAGCGCAGCTGGTGTCATGTCCTCAGTTGGGCTGCAAGTTTGATTGCCAGGAAAACAATTCATTTACGTGAAGGAGAACAGTCCAACTTGCCCCACAGATCTCAGCCCTGTGCAGCTATCAGACATTAAGAGAAATAATTTGTACTTGGAAAAAGTTATAGAAAATGCATGACTCTACCTTCCTACTTAACAGCTCTGTTCAAAGTTTTTGCTAAAGCACTTTTCAGAGTGGAATTTGGTGTTGTTTCCTGGGAGTTCCTCAGATACTTGACCCTAGGTCGGTCTCTCCTACAGAAAACCCTTTGGGAAAGTACAAATTCCAGTGGAAAATCCCAGAAATTTCCTCGGGCAGTTCTCCTTTGGGACTAATGGTTCTCAGCCTCACTGAGGTGATTCGAGAGCCCATCTTTATCCCAGTGATGTTTAAGCATGTCCTGTTTTGGTTAGTTGGCTCCAAACTGCATTTGCCCCTGTTGTGGAGTGTCATATACAGTAAAGGAAAAGGAATTACTGGCATATGCTTTGCAAACAGTGTGCATGCCTAAAGTGATGCTAATTCCAAAGGGATTTCCTCTACCAGACTGAAAAGGACTGTGACTTCCCAACACTGTGCTCTCACACCCTTGGGAAAAACATGTGAAAATACATAATCTCAAAACTGGGGAGGGGAGAGGGGGAATAGTGTTGGACAATTCATGATGGGAAGCCAGGGGTTCATATAAAACATCCTTGATAGTATGAGAAGAACCGAGCTTGTTTCCGACTGGAATTTTTCATTTGTCCTTAAATGTATTACTAGAACTGTAATATTTTTGGGACATTGTTACCCCATTGCATAGGCTATAAGGCCAATAGGAGACTTTTAGAGAAGTACATCTCTGAGTAAGGCTTCATTAGGTAAGTTTTCAAGGGTTTTAAAATCTGTATTGGGAGATCGAGGAGGAGGAAGGTTCCAGTTAGTGATTGGTAGGAAATGCTTTATTAATATTAAGCTTTAGGTGCAGAAGAACTGAGGAAGTTGTTTTCCACTATCACAGAGGGAAGCAATACCAGTTAAGCCAAGGCCTACAGCAGAAACATTTACTGGAAATGTTTACGTGTTACTTAATACCTTGACATGCATTATTCAACTTGTGTAATGTCAGCTGGGGTGGAGCAGGGAGGAATGGCCTTGCAGAAGAATGTTTGCTCCCCATGGAATATTTTTCTTAGCACAGCTACCTTCTTTGGCAAAGAGGTACATTCCGGGAATAAAAAAAATGCTCTTCAGCCACGTTTTTTATGAACTGCTGGAATGTGCTCTCTTGCAAAGGTGACCTAACCTTGTCCGGATAGCTAGCCTTTCTCTGAGCAGTGATATCCTGTCAGTCTGTCTTCATTGTAGAGCAGAATTGCAACAAAAGACCCCTGTAAGCCCCTCCGAGCAGGAGAGCTACACACTAAATGGTGGAGCCATTTAAATGGATGCACTTCTTATATTGGAAATGAAAGCCCACTTTCCTTCCCAGAGGTGTATGCAGCAAGTGCTTTCCCCCAAGCAAACCACTGAAGCATGTGCTTCAGTTTTCCTGATGTGTCTGAAGGACCTTCTGAACTGCAGCCAAATTGACTGCGTGTTGATAAAAAGGCAAGAAGAGTTCGTTTGCTCATATTAGCAATGTCACAGTGATACAGTGAAGGAGATGGGAGGGAGAAGTAGATGGGGAAGCGTGAAGTTAAGCTGGCATCCCTCTGCTTTCCTCTGTGTTTACTTAGCATCCACACACAGTAATTTCATGATTCACCTGCTGAATGATTTGTTTCGCCGACAAAGTTATGATAAACAGAGACTTGGCATCATTTGCATAGTTGTTTAATCTAAAGGCGTATGAGTCATATAAATGAAGCATTCAGACTTCTTGTGATAGATTGCCAGACAGAGTGGGGGAGACACACACATATTTTGATTTGGTTAATCAATACCTGGAAACGTTGTAAAAAGAGATTTAGCACAAAGCCTGGAGTTTTCAGAATGGTCGGGCAGGCTTAATTTATTAGTTTTGAAAGTAATAATAATAAACTTTTCCTCTTATGCCACAACAATCTTTTTTTTTTTTTTTATGGCATCTAGCCAGATTTGGTTAGGTTAGCTACTGAGGACTAAAAATGAAGATGATGCAGATGTAGCTTGAAGAAACTAAATACGTAGTCTAAAGTGTAGTTCCTAGAAATAAAACGAGTCTTCCTGATTCAGGATGACTGGACAGTCTAGCAACAAAGGGTTGTGTGGAACACTGCTTCAAATGATATACTGGCATTTTAGGAGTATTCCCAGAATCTCTCCTGTATTGGTTGTGCAGTGCCCATTAATAACTGTTCGTGGGTGCTGTTCTGAAATGTGTCACGGTGCTGGTTTTTCTGAGGGTGGGACTCATGGCTCCTGATCATGGGACATTAAATTAATAAAAGTGTGAGATGGAAGCGTTTCTGTTTATTCCAGCAGAGCGCTGAATATTCTTGGTTGTCAGTGTTTTCAGTGTGTCTTAGTGACTGTTTGCGCTGATCTTAGTGTAGAACAGTTTTATGGCAAAAGAAACATTGATATGATTAGATGCTCATAAATTAGTATTAGAGAGGCTTCTAGACACTTGAGACATCCTTAATTAGAAATCTATAAATGCCTTGTTTATTTTTGATAGTCCTTTTAAAGATAGAAGCTTGTAAATAGTATTAAAATTGTAACATTCAACCAAAGGGAAGAATTTAAAATCTCAGATTTGAACTAGAGATTCAAAAGAATAGTCCATTTGTGAGTAAGAATTGGTAATTTGAGGAATGATGTTCCATGTAATATTTGTTATTTTTCTTGTGCTTATTGATTTTTATAAATGGTGTGAACTTCTTCGGTTTGCCCTGATATGTAGGTACAGATGTACTAACTTCCTAGTAGTGTGTAATATCAATGGAATTAAAGTGATGATGTTTTTTCCATGGGCTAGTGAAATGTTAATGCAGTACCTGTGGTTTATGGTAGCAGTGATGTAACACATTTCCTTTTATCTCCTTCTTTGATTTGCATATGACATATAACTTGGGTGAGATAAAGAGTTGTTTTTGAGCAAGTCCATCATGGTTTGCAAATGGCACATGACCAAATTCAGAAGTGATATTCACTATGTACTGCAGGTCACTAAATGTATTTGACTCAAAGGGTGACTACATCGGTGTAATTTAGGGGCTAAAGACTCTGTGTTTTCCCTCTTTTGGCAGTTCTACACAAAATGAAGTCTTGCTAACCCTGTCCATTGTGACTGGACAATGAGCTCTTCTCTAAGCAAACATGACAAAACATCAGTTGAAAGTCTTCTGCAAGGCCAAATGCAGAAATAATATAGCATCTTTCGTATCCATAGTCATTAAAAATTGTGATAGACTCAATAGTATTCGTGATCATTATTCATTTTCACAGTGTTACATCCATTTCTGTTATCAGAATAGCCTTAAAAAAAAGGCCAGCTAGAAAATAAATATGTAAAGAAGGTGGGAGAGATACATTTGTGTTCCAGTTCCCGTAATGAATCTCTTCCTACTCTTTGCCTCTGGCTGAGAATAGTAATATACCATTAACCCAAGAGAAGTAAAACATGCTGCGCTGTGCTTGGAAGGGTGTCAGAAACTCCTCCTGTAAGGATGAGAAGCTGTTTTATTGCCTTTTCAATTGTTGGACAGTCTAATCCTAGTAAGCATTTTAGCAAAATGGAACTACTAAAGTAATTGTGAAGCCTGATGTTTGATTTTCATAATTAGCATATTGCAAAGATGAACTGATAATATAGCTGTATTGAGGCAGGTACAGCAGCTATTGCACTTGAAGTGCTATCTAAAACATTATGACCTGCTGGACACTGAAGCCTATTTTTAGTAAAAGAATAAATAAGCTGCCTGTGCCCTACTTTTTGTCAAAATGTGTCATGGGATCTTTATATTTGATTAGAAAAGTCAGCAGAAATAACACAAGGGAACTCAGTTTCTCATCTAAAAAGTGGCAGTTCTAACAATCCAGTGCTGCTTTTTATTACAAAAATATGTTAATATTGGGTATGAAGTCAGACCCATAAAGTGGGCAGAGGAGATAATAGCTGGTGGGAGACTTGCCTGTCTGGTTACATGTGGACAGAAGTCCTGGTTCTATTAGGCACTAGCTATTCAAGATGCTTTTGATGAAAGAAGTTATTTTGTATCGATGAATGGAACTATTTTTGCAAAATCTGTGTTAGGAAACTGGGAAAATGAAAAACTCTACAGAGATATTTATACGTAAAGAAAGAATGTAGCGGCAAAGTCAGATGGCTGCTCCAGGATGCTGTTGATCTTCGCAAAGATCTTTCTCTTCTTAACTCTGAGCAATTTTTTTGAGATTTGCTCGTTGATATAATACAGATGGCCATGTACCTCGTAAACAAGCTGTCTTGTAAAGCGTGGCCATACCCAGAAACCTCCGTTTGCCATGAACAGATGCAGAAAATAAGCAACCCCATATACATTTGCTATAGTATAGAATCAGTGACAACTGAGTACTTTCAACCAGTTTCTCTACAGATAAGGAATATAAAAAAATAGCTGCTTTGTTTCAACAGAATTTGCATAAATTGGTCAAGAATGCCACCACTTAAAAGTATCTGCCAAAGAGCTCCAGGTCATGGAGTTTCTGTGATTTGGAAGCAATATAAATATTGAATATGAATATGAAGGTGTGGATATGAAGGTGTGGATTTACAGGGTAGGGTAGAGAGGGTTCAGCTCCCAACTCTTACTGGCACACTTGCAGCCTCAGTACAGAGGGACTCTCCTTTCCAGTTCCCCCAGTCCATGGCCCAGATGTAGGGAGCCGGAGAGAAGCAGTTGTGCTCTGTGGGATCACAAGCAAAGCCAGTGCTCCAGAAGGAGAGCTTTGGTGGGTTAAGGCCTCTCTCCAGCTTGGACCTGTTGCTGCACGCCAGCTCACGTGGCTTGCCTGAGTGGAGAAAAGGGGAAGGAACTGAGCCCACTCATTCACAGCAGGGCTCTGTCTGCCCTGACGGGTGAATCAGCTGACACGCTGGTACTTCTGGTGTGTTACAGCAGCCAGGGGAGGTCAGGGAGGTTGAGGAAGAGACCCTCTATTTTAAGTGACTTTATGTCATTTAAGTTAGGCTTGAAATTTTAAAACTAGAGGCCTCAGACACCGAATTCAATAGGGGGAACGGAACAGCGAAATGCCAGGGCGCTGAATATTTGGGTATCAGTGCTGCTGGCTATTTGAGGTGCTGGTGTAGATAACACAGAGGTTTGCCTCTCTGGCTCCCGTATGCAGGCTATAAGCTCTCAGAGAACTTTTCCACTGAATTTTGCACATATTAAATAACTTGTTTTAGCAATGCACTGTTAAAAGCTACTTGTTCTTGCTGCAGGCTGTAGCTTCATTAGCCAAATTCAGCATCCGTTTTGTCTGACATCTGCATTTGCAGTCCGGTACTGAATGTCACTCAGTCCATTATTTGCTGCTGCCTCCGCCTTCACCGGAGTCAGTGTGAGAAACAGAGAGAAGCTTTTTATAGACACACACGCTGGTGCAAGCGCAGGAAGAGACACCAATGTACTGTACAGAACACCTTTGACGGAATGCTATGCTTACAAAATTGAGTTATGCTGGATTTTTCACTGTGCCATTAGCACTTGTATCGGTGCGCCCTGAGAGGCCCTAATGGCAATGGCCAGCTTTGATTTCACAGATTGGCCTAACATCTGCAGAGATGGGGAAGGTCCACTCCAGCAGGCCAGCTTTTATTTATCAGTTGAGACTGTTACAGGATCATGCTATCTGCGTACCGTATCTTCTCTATCATATCATTTATATGTGTTGTAGTACTTTAACCCTGTGCACGAAATTGTGTATAGACTTAGTAAATGTACTTTTAACATACAAAATTCCTTGGGAATCTCCTAGTATTTCCTTTCTAGGAGATGAAATATAGACTTTTGAGAATCAGTTAAACCTGATTTTTGTGATTTATTCTTTTTTTAAACACATGGCTTGAAATAGTCACACCAAAATTATTTGCTTGCTTATTAGCACCTCTTAAATTTCAGTGACTAACCAGAGATCCTGTCCCTTAAATGGGAACAACCTACCTTAGGCAACAGGGGATTTTTTTTTTTTCCTAGTGTGGATGAAGGAGGAACTTAAAAGGGAGATGAAAGTTTTGTTAATTCCAGATAAGCTGTTTTTTGAATGTTATAATCCAAACTGGCTTTACTCTAGTGACTACTTAGGAGGGTGTCATGTTATTTTTCATACACAAGATGTTCTAAAGCCTTTTATTCGGATGACAGTAGGCATCACGCTGACAAAGGAATGACTGTGCAGTGTAGAGTGATCATTATTCTCTCTACCATTGCTTGCTCACACAGTTTTGAATCTAACTTTTTTTTTTTAAGAACAGAAATACTTGTGAGAGATTCTCATGTTATTCTTTATTCACCACAAAATGTCCCTGTGCATTAACTACCCAAAGTTGATTTGGTTTGTAGATGTTGCCATTGTATCACAGTATCAGACACTAGCAAGTTTCTATGAGCGTTTATGTTTTGTAATATGTGATTTGTAAGCATCTCCTGCCCAGTGTTCAGCTGTGTTCTGGATCGTTGTCCTTTAGATTTACTAACTTGGATTTTTTTCAGACCAGCTTTTTCTACTTTAGGCCAAACATCTTTCAAGTGGCATTTCCACTTGCATTTTCTTTCTCCCTCTGTCTGGGTCTGCTGCCAGAGTTCTGTGATGTCTGCAGATCCACAGACTACTTGTGTGTTAGTTCCTTTCTTCTGAACGCTGCAGTGACACAGAGCTAAAATAATGTAAACCCAGAATGCTGAAAATGACACATTTTCAAGTGACCAAGAATGTGCCCTAGGTATACAGCTGTTTCACATGCAAAGACATGACTCAGATACAGCCTTTTTAGACAAAACCCTTTTGTTATACTGAGAACACATGTAACAGTAGCCTGGGGGAGAGAATAATAGAACATTTATTGTTTTGTGAAGGGGGGTGGGAAAAGAATCTAAAGATAAGGAAATTGAAAATTAAAATTATATATAAAGTCTGGGATGTTTTTTCACTGCCACGTAGGACAGAAAAACATTTCTTTAAGATGTTTCAAGACAAGTTTCTTATCCATATTGCACACACTGTCCACAACAGCTCCATGTGTGACAAGAACATGAATATCATGCAAGCTGATCAACTGTAATCTGAAATATGTTGATAACTACTGATTAAGATCTCTTGATTCCACTGCTAAATACTGATGTTGTATTTGGAGGCATTAAAACACAAAATGGAAAGGAAGTTTGAAGTCAGGGATTAGAATCCTACAGAAAAACTCTGTGTGGGCAGATTTCATTGAAGTCTATTCATAGCTATAGCAGAAATTGTCTATACCAGACAATTTTTCAGTGCTTGGGCTTTATGCATGACAGACACATCAAGGCATCATTATTCAATTGAAAAGATGGCAGTGCAGTAAACAGATTTTGAAGTTTCTGGATTGTAGCCCTCTGCTCAGTCTAGTAAATCATTCACATCATAGTTGACTTACACTTTAGAAAGACTGCCCTGGATCCTGTAGAACAACAACCTAATGTTGCAAGATCCAGAGTAAATAGCTCTTTTCTAAAAAAACATTATCTAGCCTTTCCAGGCACAAAACCATTTGTCATCAGTAAGGCCAACTAGCAAGCCAAGGTTTGAATATCTAGGCCAAGACTATCTGGAATATTTAATGTCAAAACCACAAGTATTAGAATGGTTAGAAAAGCTACATCTGTGGGACTTGTTGCACTAGAGGATTTCATTAATACCTTATTTTTCAGAGATATATTTCAGTAGCAATGTAGATGTTAAACAAAAGAGACAAGTGGCTCAATGTGCTGAACTAAACATTATATAGGATGCGATCCATACAGACGATACTGCCTTTGCATTACCTGTACGCTTGCTTGATAAATTACTTTCCTTTGACATCTATTGGGTTTTTTTTCTTCCAGGAAGAAGGGAAGTCAAGTGAAGTTACCACACTCCAGCAGTATGAAGAAGCAGCGTGACATTCAGAAACAACGCCTGTAGTGCTGGGCGGCCTTAAAAGAACTGGTTAAAAGCAGGAAGGGGAACTATTAATTGATACACACCACAGACGGGCTGTGAAGACAACTGACACACGGTAGGCAAGGTTTCATTAACTTCTGCCCTTCCACTGACATTTGCCTAGAAGTTGCTTTGCATGCTCACTGTTCATGCAAAAATCCTGTTTGCTGAAATAAGCGGCGACATCGTTGTCCTTCCCATGAATTTCCAGTCAACCCATGTTGCGGTTGGTTTGTTTGTTTGCAACAAACAACTAAACATCCCCTAGATGTTTTCTAATACAAGTTTAATGAATTTTTAGTGCCTTGAGAATCGGTAAGTAAAGTTGATGAGGAAGTAAACCCATCCATCTTTCTGTTTTCAAAACTGGAATAACTGGAAAAATGAACAGAGGAAAATAGACAAGACTAATAATACAGCATGATTATTAGCATAGGGATGTTACAATATGCATAATATGATCACACTGTCTTTGAATGTGGACAAGGATATGCTATGCCTCGCCCTGTTGTCATTAAAGGCAGTAGGAGCATTACTGCTGGTTTCAGTGGGTGGGGACAGGGCTAGTTGCCCGCAAAACTGAGTTGGTACATCCTGCCTTCCTTTTCTTTGATTGCTTCTTTTAAGCCTTAGAAAACCACCTGCTTTTTCTTATATGTACTAGTTTCAATGTAATTATTCCTAAGAGCTCAGCACCAAGACTCTTAAAATGAGGATGTCTCACGGAAATCATTGGCAAGGCGCTAAGCTGCTCTAACGAGGTCTTCCCTGCTGATTTCCAAAAGCCACTTCGGGCAGGCTGCTCTTTGATGAGCCGACTGCCTCTTTCAGCCTTTGGAGACACCGCTGTAGTTTTTAAGCCTGGCCGCAGGAAGGGGAGTGCGGACTGTACCGGGGTGTACCGGGGCGCAGCGGGAGCTTTATGGGGCGACTACGAAGAAGCGCGATCGGGAAGTGCTAAACAAGCGGCGGGGGGAAATGAAACTACTCGTAACTAAGCGGGGCTGGGAGGGGCGAGCCCCG
>WEKW01020352.1:60578-87176 GCA_013389905.1 Sula dactylatra
TTACAGATTTGTCAAGCAGATTACTCTCTTCATGGAGGAAGCTTATTCCCCAAGTATTTCTGTGCTCTGCCAGTGCTGCTGTCACACAGGGTCATAGCTGTTCCTGCTCTCTGTGTGAAATTCACTGAGGGGAATACATGCGGCAATGCACTGAAAAGGGTATTTAGAGCAAGGTAGAGCTCTAGTAGTACTAGAGCTCTGTTCCTTCTCAGAATATAGAACTAAATTTCTCACTGCATTGTTCCCTGATGCCACAAAAAGCTTTTACTTCTGTCAGAAATAAGTCTGTAGAAAAGATAGTTCTTTAATCTACTGGAACCTTTTCATTAATGAAGGAAGCTGAAAAATGCCATATAGTCTAAATTGCTGTGCTGAGCATTGCAGCTGATGAAAATAGAGGGGTTTGGTTTTGTTTTGGTTTTTTACATCGTGTTCTAATTTTAGGTGATATGTCTGAAAGCAGTGTAAAACATATGAATACTATTCAAATCTGACTTTTGGATCCAGATCCAGTTTTGAACTGTTGATTTGATGAGAGGAGTGTTGTCTTTTGATTTTTTTTTTTTTTTTTTTTTTTTAAACCAAAAAAGTAACAGTTTAATATTGGGAAAATAGTTTAAACTAAGACATCCCAGAAGCCTGAAATAGCTAGTTCTCTGCTAAACAAAAATTTTATGTATGTGCAGATTTGAACAGTGTTTCTTACAAATCGGCATCATGCTGGCAGAGCCTCTGGAGGCGATCCAGTGTGTTGTGTGGTGATCTGGCCAGATGTTCTGGGTTTTGTGGCAGTCTGTCAATCTTCAGCAGCTATGACTGAACAAATGGAGTTTTTCATTAAATGTACAAATGAATAACTCAATCACTACACGAGCCCCTTCTGTTTGTATTCTGTTTATTTCAGGCCGTCATACCCTGTTCTTGATGTTCCCAGATTTGCAATGGAAAAAGCTGTGATCTCAGCTAAGGAGAAGCTAGGAGAGATTTGGCAGTTGGATGTGCAGAAAGGGGGCTGAGGTTATCTGTCACGTTTCCTTGAAACCAGCTACATTTTTCAGTCTGCTATCTCTTCTGTGAGTTTTAGTTAAAGTGTTTTGAGTCTGTGGTTTACACACCNAAACCAAGTGGTCCCCTGCTTCTAGCCTGGGAGTAGTGGAAATTTAGGGTTCTTAAATTATGTAATATTATGAGGTGTCGTGCTGAAATTACGCTTGATAGTTTTATCTTTTTTTTTTTTTTTTTTTTTTTTTTGGCGGGGAGAAGGGGAACCCAAAAGAACCCCAAAACCCCCTCAAAATACCCACCCAAAATCCAACCAAAATTTCATGAATTGAGCCTGGTAGCTGCATACCCGTGGAATTATTCTTCCTGTTTTTGATATGCAGTGACTTTCATAAAAAAACCCAATTGAGCTTATTAATATGGAGGGGAATTTTAATTTTTAAAAAAGAAATAAAAATTGTTGGTGATGCTGGCAATTATTTATCAGCTGTAAGAAGACAATCTTTGATAGCCACTCACATTTTCTTGTTAAATAATGGATGTACCAGATGATTGAGAAAGTTATAGATCTTTTATGTAAAGAGGCATTAAGAGAGGCAGTCTACCTGTATATTGCATTGCAGCTTTTATTATACTGAAGAAAAAATAGTTTGCAAAAGGGATAAAATAATCTTGCTATAAATGTGGATATTAATGAAAAGGTTTATATTAGAACCTGGGAATGTGATTGTTTAATTTTATATTAGGAAATTTGGTCTCAAAATCACTCCCAGTTACATTATATATCGTAAACCCTACACATTGCCATTGTACTGCCAGCCTTAAATTCACAGATAGGGCTGGAAGGAACAGGGATATAATAAAGCTTCTGGCATTTCAATGTTTCAGAGGAAATGTAACATTTAAACCAGAAGCCCAAACTTGTAGTCAGTCTTGCTACTAGTTCTCGGTTCAGTGTTGCCTGTTTTTCCCTGCCCCTTTAAACGTGTATCAGGTTTGCTGTTGAACAGCTCATACGGGCAGGTGGGTGGCTGTCCTTGCTTTCTTCAAACCCTGCTGGTCTTGCTCCAACATTCCCCTAGTGATACTCTCCCTTTGCGTTTTGCAGCACAGCTGAGATTCTTGGAGGGTTTCCATACACACACACAGAGAACCTGAATTTGTATGTTCTGGTATACAACATGAAACTCCTTTGCTAACGCCCTGAGTTTTCAGCACCGGAGTTTGAGGTAATAGTCTCACTACTTGAAAGGGGAGGGGGTGGGGAGCCAGAGCAAATTAAAATGCACAGTGTTTCATTGCCTAAAAGAGCTTAATAGATTTGTTTTTGAGTGTTGGATATAGGTGAAGGTAAATTTGTTAGATGCTTGAATTTTTCCTTCTTCGTCACAAGAAATAGTGATTACTTTTAGTTTCAGATAGTATTTACTATATACATGATGTTAGTGATGAAACACTTGCTGTTTATCATGTGGTAATGTTTGGAATCAAACAGCAAGTTGGACTGCAGCAGCATGTCTTTGAAGTACACTTAGCCAGACACTACTGTGTTCGGTCATAATCTCTTGCAATCCATGCTTTGGAGTTTGTTTTAATCATAAAGAGTAAAGCTTTTAAACTGGTACCCAGAGCAGAGTGGGAAGTAGCTTCATGAAATGGCTCATAACAATTAATTACTGAAAAATTGTTTAGTCTTGCTATTTCCTAATGTGTTCTGATTTATGTAAAATTAAATATGCACACAATAAAAAGCAGAATCTGGGAACTAAACAGAAGTAAATTTGCATAGTTTCGCGATATTAGGCATTTAACAGAATGTAATGGGAAGCAAAACATTAGCATGTGAAAGTAGTGAAGAAAATAGACTACACGGAAGAGATCGCAAGAAACTGAAATCACGAGTAGTCCTATTGGTAGTGTTTCAAGTAACTAAATAATTGTGATAAGATCTTTGCAGAGCCAAGATGAAGACTCACTGCCTTATTTCTCTGTTTAAAATGCAAATAAATATTTATTCATTTAGTAACTTTTGGGTGGAACCAGTAGGGTTTTTTGCAGTGTTTTTACACCTGTGAGACACTAGTGAGTAGAAAATGCATAAACAATAAAGGCCATATTCAGGTATCCTGAATTCTGAGGAAGTGCCTAGTCAGTGAGAGCTATGCACCGTAAGTCTTTCAGAGTTTAAGCCAGTCAGAGGGAAATTACGGAGAAGGATTTAATAAACTTCAGAATGTCTGAAAATGGCCTTGAGCTCATTAAATGAATATAAGATTTCTTTGTCAAAAAATGATGGTGTGGATGTAATTTTGTTCCTTGACAAGTCCTTGTGTTCTGTGCTATGCTCGATAATTAACATAGCTTTAAAGGTAGGTTTTAAAACAAAAGTATGGGGTGTAATTGTCTGATGCAGGACCAAAAGACCCAGTCCTTCAATGACATCTCACAGGTATAGGAATTGCTATGCTACTGGCAATTAAATGCCCTTCTCCGAGACTTTTGTTTTCAAATACTGCTTTAGATGTAATGAGAAGCCATGCAGAATCAAATTTTTTTATTAATGTTTGCAGTCTATTTTAGTATTCAGAAAGATGAATTTTAGTAGTATGACAACTGCGGAGGGTGCGCAGTTATTGCAAGCCAGTTGATTGGCAGTTCATTAACTCTTGCAAACACCCCTGTAGATGGCACAAGGGCTTGTGCAGGGTGGTGGATCTGTTTGCACCTGCCTAAACTACTGCTCAGTGGTTATGTTAGCTCAGCCTCAAGTCTTTGAGCTTCGTGCTCTGTGTGTGTGTGCATGTGCACGCGCGCATATAGGTATGGATTTCTTGGAAAAGGAGCACTGCTTTGTGACCACAGCTTCTGATTTTTCACTTCTGTAAGCCAGATTTAGTGAACCAGATCTAGAAAAGCTGCAGCAGGGGCCTGGAGGTGTAAAGTGATCTGTGGGCTCTGGGAGGAGGTGGGGGAACTTGCATCTTCACATGGATGAGTCTGTTCAATCTAAGCTATTCATTTCTTTGTCACCAGCTTTGGAGCTACTGAACCAGTTGGGTAATCACTTGTGCCCTAAACAGGATTGGAACTGGAAATGAGCTGGGAAGTGTGACTCATTTGACTCTGTGTTTATGAATCGATATAAAGCAAATCTAAGCACTTGTTTGTGAGTCATCTGAAATCATAAAAACACTGCTGTTTTTATAAAATGGTAACACACAGCCTAGAACTTTGTGCTTTTTGAACTGCAGAGTACCCTCCGATCTAGTACTTTCTCCAGCCCAGGATCTCTCTTACGATGTTTTGGTATTCTGCAGTTGTTATAAGTTATCAGCACTGGCAGCCAGCCCTCTCTAATATGGAGTGTATTTGTGGGGTCTCCCATGTACAGAGATTTTGCTAATCTTGATTTCAGCACGCTGCACTCAAATCAGAGAATGATTGGTTGTCTAACAGAATGAGAGGGGAAAATTTGCCATCTACTAGAGCCTTTTTTTTTTTTTGGTGAAGTTTCATTAACAGTGATGTGTTCCCCTTCTGCTTTGCCCAGAGGCATTTCTTTTGAAGGCAGCAGAGCAGAAAAAAAATGGTTGAATCATTCTGGGAAATTAAAAATGAGTTGGTCTTGTTTGTTAATTCTAAACCATGCAGGTGATGCCTTGCCATCTGGAAGTATCTGTTCTGTCCTCTTTTAATTGAAGGTCCTTTGTTTTGCAGTGCCGATAGGAACCCAAAGTATTTTGTTCTTTTGTTGACTTTATTGTAAAGACAAAAGATTGTCATTTGCCTCACAACTTCAATTATACTGGGTTCTAAACTACACTGACTGAGTAGGAGGATTACTGGGTTACTTAACCCTGTGCATCATCAGGATGTATCACTGAAAGAGGGATTCTCCCTTCTACCACCCCACTACCCCCCGAAATTAAAATGTCAGTAACTGACACCCTGTTAGAAGTCAGTGTTTTCAAAATAAAGAGTTGATGAAAACTTGCAAGATCTTTTTAGTACTGTCTTACAGTTCTAAACTGAAAGGAATTCAGCAGCATGTGTAACCAAGGTAAAAAAAAAAAATCTGATTTATTGTAAAGCATATTAGTATGTACTTGTGTGAGTGTAAATTTCTCTTAAACAAGCGTGCTGAACACTGAAGGGGATTTCAGAGGTGAGCCATAACTTAGGGATGCTGGCTTGCTGGGTAGAGTGAACGTGGCTTTGTTAGAGGGTGATTCATAGCAGCTGAGTACAGAGCTCCTGTGCTGCATCACCCACTGGGTAAATGTAATTATGATATCAGGTTCTTCTTAATGAAGACATGTGACTGAATTTAGCTTCAAATCATGTTTCTAACTGTTTCCCATTTAACTTAAAGAATAACACTGACCCACATTATTTAGTTATTCATGAAAATGCTTTGTGGTCTTTGTTTTGTCCATCTCAAGGAAAAAGAAAGGCTGCAAACTGACTTGTAGTTCTGATGTAGATCTCTTTTTGCAATTCATTTGGATTAGAGCTTGGTATTCTGCAGTTTCTGTCTCTTTTTTTTAATTTTCTGTGGGTATTTTTATGTGATGAGAGCATGTAGCTATATGCCTGTTTCGGTGAAAAAGATTTTGTATGAGATGGGTGGGTTTCATAGAGCAGTTGTGTTCTGCATTTTAAAGTGACACATTTCAGAAAAGATTGAGGCTTTTTTTTAAAGGATATTATTGTCAATATCACCAACACATGTGAAAGTAGAACACAAGGAAGAACATTGCTGGGTGTATAACAGTATGCTGTCCACTATCAATAAAATACTTTGTCTATTGATAGTAGTGCAGAAATAAGCATCACCTTTAAAAGGCCAAAACTGGCCTCTGCTGTTGAAGACTATGGGCACTGCATAATTAGGATGATGCATACATACAGTTCTACCGTTTGGTTCAGTCTGCATGCAACACTATGCATTATATAGGAAATATTTTTTTCAGATTCAGGCTTTAACTTGCATTTTCAACATTTGCACTAAGATGTGCAGTATGTGGAGGTTGGAAGTTGCTGTGATACAGCCAAATGTGCACTGCTGCAAGTTCTTCTTTTTCTCACTGTTTTAATTCCTGAACTTGGGTTGTAATGGCTTAATTACTGATAGTGAAAGTTCTTGAGGAATTGTGTGCCTATTATTTTTGAAACCTAGGACTGAGGAAGGAAGGGAAAAGAATGTAGCTTTGTATTTCTCAGTATTTTTTTCATTTGAAGATACTTGGTGTATCAGACTCGGTGAAATGGTGAGTTTCTTCATTGCCGAGTGGATGCTACAGCAGCTAATTCGGCTTGACATTCACTTGTCCAATCTTCAGTGCTATTGAGAGCATGAAATGCACAAGATGGCTTTGAGGTAGCTGAAGAAATACCTTAGCTGTACATTTCTCTATGTATTGCTGTCCAAAACATCTGCTAGTGCCCTCAGTGTTGGTCCAGATGCCTTTCTCAGTGCATTCTCCAGAGAGGAGATTTATTTGTAGAGAGGAACATACTCTGTATCATGTCACTCAACCGACTCAGAGTTCCTTATCCTAAAGCAAACCTGGAGTATCCTCTCTAATAAACAGTTTTTGTGTCCTCTGGCAGAATTCACAGAGGAGCAAGCCTGATGGGTCTAGAAATTATTATAGAGTAGAAGACCATAGGGCCACAATTAGCCAAGTAATTTTTATGTGGCTTCTTGCATTGCTTATGAATGAATTTTTTTTTCCTCTTTGCGAGTGGCCTACCTCCCTGGCTTAGAATTGTTTCTTTGTTACATTAGATGCCACATAGGAGTTTTAGGCAAAAGTTTCTTAGACATTTTCCCCCTCTCTTCCTTTGTGGTACAATTGGGTTTTTTTGTCATATGTTCATAAGTGTTTATGTGGACAAAAAAGTATAGAGGGTAGCTATAGAACTGAAGCAGGTGTTACGGTATCGTCACAGGCACTTTGATTGTCAACACACAATTTTATGATTCCTAAATTATTTTGTAAGATTGTTAATGGTTTTTTTTGCCAGTTACGAATTGCTAAAACCAGTATCTATGTAATAAAGGTGTAATGAAAGGATTCACAAAAATTATTATTTTGCAAAATACAGCTTTTCATGCAGAAAGTTGGAAGCTGAAATGGAATAGGATTTCTCTTAGGTCCCTGGTGGCACTTTCTGTAGAAGTGGTATGGGCATGGACCCAAGGGCAGGTGTCCAAGGTGGTTTTGTGTTGTGTTTCTGGCTGAGCTCACAGTCAACAGAGACCCACGAAGGAGGCCCTGCTGATAACATCCAAGTGACAGTTCTGTTTTTCCCATGCTCCCCAGAGAGATGCAGTGGGGAAAAGGTGTGTGCTCATCAGAGTCCAGTTTGTGTTCACTGCTTGAGGCAGTTGCTTCAAGCCTTTCTAATCTTTACTCTGTTCCCAGAAATTTTGCTTGCATGTTTCTTACATAGTTGGAGTTCTCACTAGTTGTTTATAGTAGTTAAAAGGCCAACAGGGTTTGTACCTTGGTCTGTTAGGAAATATAGTCACCAGCCTTTGAAAAATTTTCCACTCATGCTTTGAAGGCAGAAAGTGTACTGGTATATAAAATGTTGACCATGATGTGATCTGCAGTTATGCTGATAACCATCTCTTGTAACCTCTGTTCTGCTGGTCTGAAAAATGGGAAGGGTTGATTAGCTAGAAAAATAAAGTTGCACGCTGTCATCCTGTAATGAAGGATTTGTTTCTAGTGCTTGAATATAGTAGTGGGTAGTTTGACTGTATACATCAGACACGTTTTCAGGTCTGGAGGGCTCGCCATTCCCCTAGCTGTCCTCAGTGTACAGTTGGTTGCAGAAGACCAGCAGAGAAAGCCTATTGTCATGTCTGAATTGCAGTGGAGATGCAAACTACTGTGAGAATACAGGGGAAAATGGAGAGAGCGCTGTAGGGAAGCAAGCAGAAATCTAGCAAGCAAGAGTGGAGAACAGAGAAACTGGTAAACTGTGACAGGAGCTATTCACCATGTACTGGCTTGTTAAATGTGTACAATTTATGGACCCTAGGTATTTTCTGGGCTTTATGCATGTGCCTAACCCTCAGATTGGATCCCGGTGCATTGACCACTGTGCTAATACACGTTTTCTTTCATTTCTCACCAAATTCTGAATAAGGCATGAGGAGCATTATCTCTCTGCCTCGCGAGTGTCTTAGACAGAATCAACCCCCTGCACTGTACTCATCTCTAAGATCAGAATGATTTGAAGCATGACAGGAGCCAAGCAGCCGTCTCCCATTCCAGGTCACAGTTTGTGCAATGTAGTGTGGAGACAAGGGAAAGAATGAGACAGAAGAAGGCTCGGACCAGAAATTGCAGCGGTAATATGACTGCCTGCTTCCTCTTCTTGTACTTGAGTTATTGCACAAAGCACATTTTGTGGTGGTGTTTTTTTTTTAGTGCCAGCCTTGTTTGGTTTTCTATTTTTTTCAAATGCGCTCTTAGTCAAGAAATCTGACAACACATTTGTGTTAAACGTTGTTGCCATTTATGAACTCAATAAAATGGGGAGATAGTATGGTATAGGGAAACAATAAGGTCACATTTTTTCCCAGTGTATCACTGCTGGCATTAGAAAACTAGTATTGTGCATTTTGCCCGTGATTCCTATGTTGCATTGAGGAGACTTCTCTGTTTTGCCAACCACTATGGAAGTGGTTGTTGTTAGGGTAAACTTATACCGTACATACCAGCAGTAGTGCATATGCAATTTCAAAACACCATTCTTTGCTATGTTGGTGCTGGTAGGTTTCCCATGAAAGGTTTCCTATGAATTTAAAATGGTGTGTTAGGCTCCCACCATCTGATCTGTCATCACGTGACTAGTTAGCCAGAGATCTCTTGGGATATCCAGTTTTTAAGTTACAATGACATCCTGCTTCTGCCCCAGGGTATGGTACTTCAGACGTACATTGTGTCCACTCTTTGAGGAGACACGGATAATGAAAGATTACTTCCTCTGGTGGAAGTTGTGGAAGTAATGACTATTTATCTTGTATCTACAGATTTATCTTGTATCTACAGTATAATGCATTTCACACCCCCAGCCAAGCTTCTCCCTTCTGGCCACTAGCTTTTGATTCTGATTTTTCTGACTCCGTAAACACAAGTATTGGCATGGCTGTAAAACATTAATGCCAGACTGGTACTTAAGTGTTGGTTATAAGAGATTCACGCTGTTCCTTTGTCCTTGCAATTTTTAAATCATATAAGGCTGCCTTCATTTTTCTGTAGTCTTTCTTTTTGGCTGGTGCCTGCTGTAGGCTCCTAGGCTTTAATCATGAGAAGTTTCTGGACGAGTTCATACCTTTATGCACCACAAGGTTATTTACAAAAGGTTGTACGTTGAGCAGTAACTTAATTTTTTCAGACTTAAGCAGATGGGGCAGCAAGTATTTTTCCCTCAAAGCTACTGAAAAAATCGAAGTTGCTTCACAATGCTCTACATGCTGATCCCTAGAGAGGCTCTGCTCTGCTCTGCATGGGAGGGAGTGACAGCACTCTGCTTTGAGGGCTTACATGCACAGTGTGGGCTACTTAGTGTGGTTTAGAAAAAGACTTGTTTATGGGAGGAGGAGGGGAGTTACAAGTTTTGTGTTTTGTGGCTTGGCCTACAAACCTGTAGATAATATCAGTGCAAGCTGATAGCGCTGCTTTGTTCTCAAGGAGGGTTTAAATATTTCTTGTTTATCTCACTTTGCTGAGAGCATGGTTTGCAAGGTAGAGCTAAATGGAGATTATGTCTTGGCTCTGTGGAGATACTTTGTCCTGTACATCTGCAGGATGTTGCTAAGAGACCTGTTGAACCTTTCTTCTGCTGCTTCACAAGTTGAAATGTGAATAGGAAGATGGGATCACTTGTGTCATTAACTCAAATTCTCCTCAATAGAACTACAGATGACATTACACTCTGTTGAAGAAAAAAAAAAAAACCCAAACAAAAAAACCAACCAAACAAAAAAACCCCAAGCCCAAAACCAGCTTGCAGCCAAGCCTAAAAGAGAAGATGTGGTTAGGAGAGTGGAGGCAACTCTGTTTCCCTTTCTTTTGTCTTTAATTGCAATGGACATCTGTTGATCTGATCCAAATTGAGAGTACAAAAATCTAAAAACATCTGTAGCAGCTAAAAATGTTTTTGACTATGTAATCCATGATTACGATACCTATATTGTTAGAATAAATGACATCCTCTACATATTTTTTCCTTTCCTTTTTTTCTTTCTGGTAACCTAGCGTTTGAGGATTTGACATTAATTTAGTTTCTAATTGTGTAATGTGAATATGGTACTGTAGTATTCAAAGAGAATGAAAATGTGTGGTTAATTAGAAATTTCTGCACAGAAAGTTTATGGAGCTATTAAACCAACTATAAATTGCTGATTTTCTCATTTAGTTAGTTAAATTATGTTTTGTTTTGGTTTTTTAGGTCACATTTAGGTCATCTTGTGGAACCTTCCAAGGAAACAAGGGTAATAGTAAGAAGACGATGCTTAATAAAAGTATCTTCACTACAGAGTCAGACTGAAACAGGAACAGGTTCTCTGGAGTAAGTATTACAGTATTTTGGTGGGGGTTTTTTTGTTTTATTTGTTTTTCTTATAAAGTCAGTAGCATGGTTATTATGCTATTATTGTATTTAACTTTGTTATAGTTGCATTAAAAAAAAAAATCAGCGACTCCATACTCATTTCAGTTGATCAGCTGGTGACGGGCACTTTTGGACTCTTATTGAAGCATCTCCCATCTTGGAAGCAATCTTATCTTATGAAATGTAGATGTGCTTCAGATTTTTCTCTTGGCTGCTGTGTATTCTGGGTATGGTTTTGAGCAGGAAGTTGCCTAGTATAGATGTAATTACATATAATCCCTGATTTGATGGCAAAAGTTAAGACCCTGCCTGTATCTTCCTGGGAATTTGAAAATAAAATTGGTTTTTTGGCTGTAACTTTCCACTCCTGGCACTTTTTGTGTGACTTTGATATTTTTGTGGTCAATATTTTAATATTTGTCTTGTATTACAGTTCCGTCATCTATCAAACGAGCATAAGTCTTCAATTTACTGATCTCAGATATGTCTTTTCTTCACTGTTCCTAGTTAACTTCTAGCTTTTATGAATTCTAGGCTGAGACGTGTGTCTCATTGATGATATAAGAAGCTGAGCTACCTAACTCAGGGACTGTGGATTGTACCTTTGGTACTAGATACCTAAGCATTTATATACTGATACAGTATAATTCTTAATTTCCATGTGCTTCACTTACTTGAGATGGGGGATATAATAATTTTTCTGTCAAGTCACCTTGTTTGCATCAGATTTTAAGATGTTTAAACATATTCCTGTAGAGGTTAGAAACTGGAAAAAATCTGCATAATTTTCTGTCTGCAGACTTTACTCATGCTATGTGAATGTAATTCTGCAGGATTCATTGGAAATACACTTGAATGCAAAGTTAGGAACGAAAAATACCTGGCCATTAGAACTGAAAGGAGGTGGAAGATGGTTTTAGTTTACAGCAAGTATATTTTGGCATATTGCTTTATTGCAAAGAGGAAATGACTCTTCTTAGCTTCTTCTTTAAAAAGGGATGTGTACATGGTGTCACAATTTTGGGTAGAAAAATGTCTGTGAAACCTAGTCAGACAAGCTAAACTTTTCCTAGTTGGTATTTTTTCCAAACTGTTTTTAACTGGCAGAATAACACATTTGGATTCATAACTTGTTTTTTTGAAGGCAGGAAATAAATTATTATAAAATTTTAATTAAACATGGATTTAAAGAGGTTGTTGCACGTGTTAGTTCCCTTTCTGTAAGTACTTGAAGCAAATGCTACAATTTTAAGTCAGCACATGTAAATTTGTATCAGTTCCTGATCCAGGCTGTATGTCAAGTGGTAAACATACTTGTGAAAGGTTCTTGTAGCACCTGATACTTGAATTCTGACCTCTGAAGTTTTCAGAAACTGTGTGGTATGAAGCTATTAATCTTTTACTGACTTGCTAGACAACACAGTAGAAATACAAGCACCTGTCAAAATATCCAAATAAAATAATACCTATTTGCTGGTTGCACGCTTACTCTGACAAGTTAATTCTTGACTCCAGTAAGGAAGTTACTGAAACAGATGGACCATAAAGTTGAAACTGAGCTCTCCAAACAAATGAAATGAAAAATCTCCACTGGAGAGAGCTGTAGTGATTTTAAATCATTGTATACAGGCTTATGCCAGGCACAAAACTTGCTCTTGTGTTAAGTAGCCAGTNTTTTTCTAAGGGACTTGGAGAGTTCAGATGTTATAACCTAAAATTGATTCTAATTTGTTCTTTTTGGGGAAATGTTTTTGAACCTTTTGTTTTGATTTGGACATTTTTGTATGCTTGTGCAGATTTCAGTCATCACAAAGTCGTTTGCAATTGGAATCCTTCATTAATGTAGTGAAAACATTAAAAGAAAGTCTGAGTAGTATCTATATTCACAGATGAAAAGACAGGTGAAGTCCTCATGAAATCTTAAAAGCAGATGCTGAATCTCACAGCTGTGGAAAAGTAACCCCATGCACCAGTCAGGCTGCTAAAGGCAGCTACTGAAGGCTCTAAAGGTAGCAGCTTTTCTAGGCATCAGTAGGTTGAGCGCAAGTCAGCAATGCGCCCTTGCGGTGGTGAAGATTAACCACACACCGGGCTGCCTCAGCGGCAGGGCAGCCAGCCGGTCAAGGGAAGTGGTTATTCCCGTCCACTCCCCACCTCTGAAGCTGCATCCAGAACGCTGTCTCTAGTTCTGGGCCCTCAGGAAGAAGAGATGCTTACAAACTGGGGAGAGTCCAGTGGACGGCTGCTGCTGAGGTGATCAGGGGACTGTGCAGCATGTGACATTTGAGGTGGGGGGTGTGCATGATCTTTGTTTGGGGAAGACAAGAAAAGAAGGATCTTTACTTGAATTTTTCACTGCCTGAAGGAGGATTATAAAGATGTGGCCAGATGTCTGAGTGGCAGAGGGAAAGACAGAATGCAAGTGGCAGAACGCACAAGTTGCAACAAAAGAGATTCCAATTGAACATATGGGAAAAAAATGTCACTGTGAAGGTGGTTAAGCACTGGAGTGGGTTGCTCATGGAGCCTGTGGAGACTTTCAAAACTAATTGTGTCAACTCCTAAGCAACATGGTTTAACTTCAGTATTGAAACTAATCTTGGGACCACATGACTCCCAGAGGTCCTTTCCAACCTAAATTAGTCTGTGATTCCTAGATAATCTTAATTATTTTCGGTCCTTACAGTGAATGGCCAGGACTACTTTTGGCTTTATTACTGTTAACTTCCTGACAAAAGTATTGATTATGTGCAATTTTCGGGATTATTCTTTTCTACCAAACGGCATTATATTTCAAGTTGTCTTAATAAATGTTATGAACAAGATGCATAAAATACATCTAAATATTTGCATTAGACTTGACTTGTTGGATTTCTTCCAGTGCTTCTTCAGCATTGAACAGTCCTGTTCGTATAACAAACGGGTGTGAACAGTCGCCTCTGAATCTATGTAGTGAGTGACATTGAAGCTGGTGTTTGAAGAAAACTAACTGCAGAAATCCAGACCAGATTACTCAATGTAAGAAACTGAGCCAGTCAGGAAGAATGTCTAGTCTGATGAAGCATGTAAATTTTCTTTTTTTTCTTTAAAGAGCATCTTTCTAACTTTTAGTATCTATGGCATCTCTGTATGTGAGACTTAAGCTCAGTCTGCTTATGTGATAGCTCTGTGTTTTGGTCTGCACGCCCTCCTTTTAGGGGAAAATTTCACTCCTAATTAATTTTCCACTGTTTTTAATTGTTTCACTTTTATCTCTTTCTAGATGCATACAATCTGTCTGCTGGAGAATAACCCTCTTTGCTAGATGTTTTGATTGAAATATCAGACATAATTGAAAAGTGAATCTTTTAGTCCCTGTGTGAAGAGGTATCTATATATAGGAAAACCTCAATTTCTGGTCTTAACTCTTTTTATAGCAGAAAGTCATCTAGCTCATAATTTAGAGACGTAATGTTTTAATAGCTGGAGGAAACAGTTGGCTGCTGGTGAAATGGTCTAGGTCCATTTGTACAATTTAAAAGGAGAGGAAATACTAACCATTTATATATTTAAATGTCTTTTAAGTGGAATGTTTATTCCTCCTTTCCTCCCTGTTTACAGTGGAACAAGCAATTGCTCTCAGTGGTAGAACAGGCAGGAAAATACCAGAGAGCAGAACTAGTACTGATTTAGTGTTCCTAGTTTTTTTGTTAGACTATTAAGAATTCTTGTACAATTCTTGTATAGCAATGGTGGGGACGGGGACCCTACAGTTTACTTAGTATCATGAGTCAAGAAAAGCACAATTATTAATGCATCTTTTCAGATTCATGACAGCACATTACATAGTCTTTTGAATAATAGCTTGAGCTGTTTTAAAGCCAGCCCTTTAGGCTGTATTTTTACCTACCTTTTTTAAAACTGAATTTAGGAACCGTAAATTGGCAAACCAGCCCTGGGGCTGGAAGAAACTTGTCACTCTTCCTCCACCACTCATCTTGCTTCTGTTTACATCTTCACTTTGTTGGCACAAGCAGTTATGCAGCTTTGTAGGAAGCTGTCTGACTCACCTGTGTTAAAATGACATCTTTGTTCTCGGTTAAGGTTCTTCTGGGTTAAGGTTCAGCTCTTTCTTCTCCTCCTTTCCCTTTCAGCCTGACAGTCCAGTCCTCTTTCTTCCCTTGTTACAGTTCCATTTACCTCTTGTGTTAAGCTTGATTTCTTTTTTTTTGTTCAAAATACCCATGTGAGCATCCCATCATTTAACTGTTTAGTAGAATCTTTTTTTAATATTAGAACTCAACATATCCTAACATTTCATGGTAACCTTCCCCTAGTACATAAAATACCTACAGTCATCTGGATTATCAAAAGCAGATTATCTAGGTTGGGAACTAACCAGGTCTAATCTTCTCCCAAATCTTTAGTCTCATTTTACTATCCTGGAGCGTGCTATACAGAATGCATTGGTCTTCGTGTCCGGTCCCGCTCTGCTTGCTGCTATTTAAAACTTAATGAAATCTCTGAGAGCCGTTTACAAGTTTTCCTAAAGGTGAAGGTACCAGATATGTTCTCACAGCCCAATCGACATAGAATACTGAGTTATTTGGCTGGGCTTTTTGCTTCATTTGAGCTTTTCTCTTTCTTGTCTCCCTGACTCTGTTGGTCAAGGTGTCAAGTTAACTGTTACTTACATGACAGTGCTTTTCTAATATGCTGTCATCATCCATTTCTTTATAGTCCCTCCTGTCTTGATCATGCAGAACTGGATTCCAGTGAGCTGAAAGTGGATGTTTTCTTGCAGTGGCCCCAGCTTCAGGGTGATCCAGTGATCAAATGCTTCTGTAGGCAATTTCAGACAGTAGCATTTAAA
This sequence comes from Sula dactylatra, assembly GCA_013389905.1. Taxonomy (NCBI): domain Eukaryota; kingdom Metazoa; phylum Chordata; class Aves; order Suliformes; family Sulidae; genus Sula; species Sula dactylatra. The sequence continues at coordinate 76,069 of WEKW01020352.1, forward strand.
TATAAAAGGAGTTTTTCTTCTCCCTGCAGCTCACTTTAACTGTACAATACAAAAAGATGACCTGAAACTCCTTATTTTTATATATATATTTTAATGTACCTATGTAGTGCTTTCAAGATGGAGCAAAGGATAGTCATGAATTCGCTGTGAGAAGCTGTTATGTTACTTTTGTACTTTGTGTTCATTATGACTGTTTTGCAGCTTGTGAACTGTCTGAAGTCTGTCAGAAGCCTGGGACTTCAGTTTTACTCCCTTGTTTGGTTCATCATGAATAACCTTTGGAGGGAGCAGGACCTGTGTTTACTTGCCTGAGTATAAAGTAATGAAGAATAAGAATTTCCTTTTATTCTCATTGTTCAAACCAGTTCTGATAAGTCTTCCAAGTCTGGAATACCATTTTAATAGTGTTGTTCTCTACCTGTAGACTTGTTTTGCAGGAAAAAATTTCTGAAGACATTTACAGCTAGTTTTAAAATTACACCTGCATTGAATCGTAGAATAATTTCCATAAGAAGGAATGACCAGAGGTTATCTAATCTAACCATCTGTTCAAATCAAGTTGCTTAGAATTAAATTAAATTTTAATTTGAAACCAGTTAACATGTTTGCATTTTCTTCATATCTCTTAAGTCCCGTTGAAGTCAATTGCAAAATCGGGTGCTCAGCATTTCTTGAAAATTTGGGCACTTTTTTATTAATAGGCAATAATATTTAAGTAGAAGCTCCATTGTGGTTTTAAAATTCTGGGTTCAGTTTTTAAAACTTAGTGCATAATGCTATGGGTACAGCAGAGGAATAAAGCTACAGAAGATGAATGGGCAAAATAATTAGGGACCATGGAAAAAACTAATTCAATTCTCTTTGTTTGTGAAAAATTAAGTTATATTTCATGAGGTGAATGAGGGAATCTAGACTTGAATAGCTGAGGGACCTCTCTTGGTACCAGTCTGAACACTGAAAGGGAATGACATTTAAATAGCCCTTTCATATTTTCTATATGTAGATATTTTTAGAAAACTAAATGGTGATATTTTTATTCTGCTTTCTGGAGGAATCCTGACTAAATGGACACTTAATTTTCCATTCCATAGAGCCAGCTCATGTGGCAGTTGAACTAAACTGCTGGGAAATATTTATAGTACCACATGATCTTTAAAAATATCTTCCCAGACTACACTGTAGATGTCTTGAATTCTTAAAATCTTTGCTATTGTAGATAGGTAACCATGACATTTCTGGAGTGGAAAAATCTTAGCTTTGCTGATTTAGGCATTTGTATTTATAATGAAGTTGTTCGTATTTACTTCTTAAATTTATAAGCAGTTTAGATTGAAATTCACCTATGCAGCTGTAGAAGTCCGGAACCTTGAGTTGAGTTCACTTGTCATGGCAAAATAGGGATTTTGGTCGCTTGGTATGAAATAACATACAGAACAATCCTTGTCAGTGCATTAGATCCCATCTTTAAAAGAATGTCACCGTTTGTCCTGTCTGAAGTGTGAGGTCTAGTGAACAGAAAATACAGTTCTTGGTGATACATGTGTTGCTTAGCGTAGGTGCTTTCTCTGTCACATTAAACCTTTAAACAAAACCTGGGTTCCAATTCCACGTTACATCTAATTTCATCTCTGTGACTTCTGCTGGAGACTAACAACATTGTCCTCACCGCACCCTTTCTTCAGATATGGTGCCTGCTTGTCACAGGGTGAGGCAGGTTGTTCCCTGAGTTGATGGAAAACTAGTAATGTTTGTTCATATTGTTTTTCCATTGTATGGCTACGGAGGTGGGGGACAGCCAAGAAAGGGGAAAAGCGTAACAGCGCTGCTGACTGTAGACTGCCCTCAAAGTGAGCTACAGATAAGGTGAAACTGTATGCAGGAAACAGTGACTTATGAGAGTCAAGCTAGTGTCTGAAGTGATCCTGTCACAGTCAGTATAAATACAGTGGAAGTCAGCAAAACAGGAGTCCTATGCAACCCTCTGAAACTGCTGCCGGCATATTGACTGCAGAACAGTTGTCTTGGACCTGTAAGCTCATACGCTGTGGCAGCAGCTGTGGATTTGTTACAATTTTAGGAATAGAAGAGAACGTAGTTCTACAGAGCCATGAACTGGCGCACTGATCTAATGTATATATTTGACTTCTCACTCTTCAAAAGAAATCAGAATTCTTTCAAGTATAAAGGAGGAGGAATTTTTCCTTTGATTTTTTTTTTTTTAAAATGCCTCCTAAGTTCCATAGGACATAAACCTTCCTGCGTATTCTGACTCCGTTTCCATCTTTGCTGCTAGAATCTTTTCCCTTATTTGTTCTCAAATATTTCCTTTATAGCTTGCTCATCTTTTTATAGTACTAGATGTTTACGTAGTTAGAAAAACGATTACAATGATTATATTGTGTGTTTAGTGTTTCTCCTACTCAGACTGTGTGATATGCTGCTGCTGTTTCATAGAAAATTACTGTGGTCAGATTGTCATCTAGTCTGTTCTGAACAGTAGGATATTGTTTAAACACTGTTCTTGTGTGTCTGGATAGGGTGGCCCTTTTCAACTGCTTTCACTGCTGCAAGATTTTTTTTTTTTTTTAAGCCCCTTGACTGTCACATGACAGAGCAAACAGTAGATAAAAAGCTGTATTGATCACAGTGGTGATATCTTGAATGTGGTGCTTAACAGTTGTAATAACTTATTATACAAAGCAAAAAATCTGGATGAGCAGAGTGCTTTTAGCTTTTGTCCTTTATCTAAATATTCATGATTTTAGTGAAAAGAAAAATAAATCCAGGCTTGTATTTAGCTTGAAGGGTTGTAGATACTTACATGTCCTTAAAATGTGCCCTTGTTTGAACGAGGTGTTGTAAAAGCAACTTACTTCTTCAGGAAACTGACTTTTTTATACACAAGTGATTTCTCCTCCCCACCTCTTTTTGCTATCTGTTTGGGATAGCATACTTATTTCATCCTGAGACAACTGTGACCACATTTCAGGGATGGGTGACATCATTTCAGATGTACAATATCTCTTCTAAAGAATTGCCTGAAGACTAGATTTCCTTGGTGCTATGGCGCAGCCCAGGAGAATAAATGCTATGAGAGATAACAGGGTGTTAGAATTTTCCTCTAATGCTGTATTATGTGGCTGTTTATCTTTACCAGCTTCCTTGTAGCTTCTTTTACTTCTCTTTTATTAGTATTATTTTTGATTATGCTTCAGGACAAAAGATTGAATGTTGCATTAGATTTTACATTGGTGTTCTTTTAATAACACTCATCCTTTTGAGGTGTATTTTTCTGTTAGGGAATTTGTGGTGAGTTCACAAGTAAAGGAGAATTTCTAACTTAATGACACAGTGTGAAATTTCACAATTGGTGCATTCTTCAAAATATTGGTTTTAGGAGAACTTAACTGACACAGATTAATGTTGGGTGTTGATAACAATCTGTGTGGGTTTGTGAGAACTTTTTAATGTCTAGGCCTTTTGCTGATATGATAAATTATTTTCAAAGGAAAGTTCATTGTGTTGTTATTCCATGTCTAATTTTTTGCAGTGCCTCCAGACAGGCTCACTCTCTCTGAGCATGCTCTTATTCAGCTCTTAATTTCATAACCTCATGAAATCTCTCCCATGCTTTGCTTTGTCGTTCATATCTTCTTGGTCAGCTCTGTTGTATGTCAGATATTTGCACCTCCCAGGTTTAATGCCTTTATGTGAGCAGGTTAACTATTTGGCGCAGGTAAAGCTGAGTTCACCAACTCTTACAGCAGTGGTGTGAAGCCTTTGCAGCTGGGTGGTCCTGGGCTCTCAGTGCTGTCTTGTTCTGAAGTAGTCATGATGGAATTGAGTTCGCCACAAACTGGCCTTGTCTGTCTTCTCAGCCAAGTGGGATTAGCTTCTAGTGAATGGCTTGGTAAGGGAACACTACCCCAACTTGTAACCACAGCTTCTGAAACCCTACTGATCCTTTAGTCGAAAAGGTAAGTCCTGTAACTCTTGGGGATGTTCTGAATGCCTGGGTTTTGTTAGTTGATATCATGTAATGTTCCAGTGGTTCTGCTGGTGACTGACACTTGCTGGAAGTGTTGCCTACACAGTTTAGACAGACTGCTTTTGTAACTGCACTGTACAGCCCAGGCACGCATGGTTCTAGTTCTGTGTTTTGGTTAGGGAAAAAAGAGTGGGCTGCAATTCATAGAAAAATGTGTAGCTTACCTTTGACTGTCATCTTTACTGAAACCCTTCTAGGAATCAGTGAAGAAGCAGCCTGCTTTTGGTAGCCCTTTTATTTTGATTGTGTTTTTCCTTTTTGCCTTTCCTAGTCATCTCTTCGGTTAGATGATGAGATAGACTTTTGTTGAGGGGTGGGGGGGGGAAGCTGCAAGGTCTCTTGGCTTCTGGAATAAGGCTCTCGGCTCTAGAGCAAATTCTTCTGCCTGCCTGGAGATGGTAAGTCCTTTAAAAAACAAAACACACGCACGCACCAACCCCACAACAAAACAAGAACAACAATGAAGAACCTTGTGCCTGGGAACACATAGCTGTTTTCAGTAGCCGTTCAGAGACTGTGGTCTGTTGGCTGGTCTCTCCTGCTTAAAATGTCTGATTACCTTGTGATCAAGGTCACAATACAGAGGAGAGACAGAAAATTAAATCCTGTAACTTTCACGTTGATTTCACACCCTCTGCAGGAATCCATGCTGAAGAAAAAAAATAGCTCACATTGCCTCTGTGGTGAAAGCCATCAACAGATAGTGTGGTCTGTTGGTGAAGCAGTGTCAACAGAAGTGAACATTTATGGAAGACATCAGTGATGAAAATCTACATAACTTACTGCATGGTTCACTAGATTCCTCCCTCCCCTTTTACCTAGCTGGAACTGTGTTAGTGTGAAGTATTAACTTTGCTTGAGGCATTTAGAATTTTAATTGTCTTTTATTTGGGAATTCTTTCTCCCTGTTGAAAGCAAATTAAACTATTTCATGTGTTAAGTTGCTCAAAATCTGGGCTGCTGTCAGAAGGGATGGTCCTGCCCCGTTCCCAGCTAAGTGTTACCACCATCTTCTTTCTGTGTTCATGCAGCGTGCCTGCTTAGAAAGCTGTTTTAAGTGAAAACTAGCTTTAAAGAAGAGAAATACCTAAAATCTCAGTTGGATCAGTGCTCTGGTCTTGCTGACAGGAAGGGCAGTATGATCTTCCATCAGTTTTAGCCAGTTGTAAAACTGCATCTTGAGGCCATAGTTACCTGAAGCGGTATGACACAATCTGGAGGCTTGCTGCTGATGAAAAGAAAAGATCCTGCTTCCGTTCTTCTCCTTTCAGCGGCTCTGGCACTCTTTAGGTCCTTCTGTGTCTTGATTCAACTAGATAATGTGAAAAAATGACTCATTGATTCTACCTGGATGATAGGCTGAAATGGTTCATGAGGAGACTTGATGTGTGCTGAAGCGTGTGCAAGGCAGGGGAACAGAACTGGGCAGCCCAGAGTAGGGGGAGCAGAAGGGAGGATGCAGGCATTGCCCTCTAGCTATCAGTGAGCATGGTATTGAATTGCACAGCTTCACTTGGGGTGTGTTATGAAAAAACATATTATAGCATAATGTGGATGCTTACAATCTAGATGTTGATGGCTTGTAGCGATAGGTGTTCTACTTCAGTCCTAATGCTTGGTGCACATACCAGATGTATGGATTATAGATAGAAAAATTGCAGACAGTTGTCTTTGAGAAACCTTGTTGTAGGGTTTTTTGCTTGTGTACAGTAAATAAATAAACACAAAGATGAGTGTTAAATTTTCTTTCTTTTTCTCGTTCTGCAGATGTTCTGCTAATCTGTGTTTCATTTCTTTCCATTCGTGTAAACAGCCCTTTCAGAACTGCTGGTTTATTGAAATAGACTTTTAATTAAAATTAAAATCTATTAAATTGAGTGGTTTTGAGATTACGTGTGTGTGTGTGTACATATACACACACACGAATCTGAAATATGTAAGTCAAAGTTTAGAGCAAATTTACACTTTACGTGGAGAGGTTTGTATGCTGTCTATCAATACTACATACCTGTGACTTAAAAAAGCATTTAGTATTGGGCTTTGCTGCTATTAAATTCAAATAATCATAGATTAGATACTTGAGTAGCCAAGATTAAGTACTGTTTTAATTACTTCCTTCTTTTGTATAAGAAGTTTTTTTTTTTTTACTGTGACGGTAGGCAGGAATAGCTATGAGGTTAACAGCCTGAAATAGCTTTTTATTATTATTTGGATTGTTGTTTTTTTCCTTTAGCTGGAAGTTAAGATGTCTGTTGTGTTATTGCTCCCAATCCAGATGGTGTTCTGGCTTTGTTTCAGTTACTAGATGTGATATTGTTAGTCAGTCACTAGTGCCACCTCACATTGTACAGTTTGGCCCATGACTCATTCTCACAGCCGTCTTATGTTGGCAAGTGTTATTCTCAGTATAAATACTTGTTCTCTCTTGACCCCTGATGTCAGCTACTGGTGGAAACTGGGTGCTGACTGTAAAAGACACTAACCTGTTCCCTTGAGGAAGGAAATATTAAGTAAGTGCCTGGAAGCAAGAATAGCTTCCTAGCATGCTCAGATTGGCGTGATGATTGCTATTCTATTTTTAATTGAAAATGTAAATGGAATTTTAAAAGATTCTGATGTCCGTGTTGGAAGTTCGTAATTATAAGCAAGTATCTTACAAGAAGTTTATAACTCCATGTGTTGTGGTGCCTAGGCTATAGGGTGTGTAGTGGCATTTTTAAGTCTTGCTTCTCTGAATGTTTTAAAGTCTTGTTGATGCGCTAAACAGGTTTCAACAATTGCAAATGTTGTGGAAAAACATACAAAAGAGGCTGAAAATAGAAAAGATCTTATACTGAATTAAAATAGAAATTATGAACGAAATAACTGCATAGAACAGATTAATGTTTTCCTTGCTGCTGTACCTGTTATGTAAAAGTATGTAAAGTTATTATGTAAAAGTTATGTTTAAAGTAATGCTTTAAAATGGCAATACCACTTTATTTTACCATGATGACCACAGCAGGTAGCTAAAAATAGACTGCATGGGCATTCGAGTATGAGAAATCTTTAGTTCTACATAATTAAAATGGTTTTTCTGTCTGCTATTTCAGTTACAACAGAATTGCAGCCAAGATTTTATGGGTAGAAGTAGCTGGATGGGAGAAAAGAAGTAATATCCCATTGAAATAGTATCTTGTTAAAGATACGCTTATTGGTAATGAGGAACTATGCATTTTCTCAAAATTCCTTGGGTAGGTGCCGTGTTATTCTAATAGTGTAGTCTGTCTTACATGGTGGGGTTAAATTTTATTTATTTCCTTTAGACAATTTAAGAGATCACGCACCGTGCTAAACTTTCCACACCTATTGATGAGTGAAGGGATGGATTTGTAAAGATGGGTAATTAAGGTAAAATATTTTCATATCTGATTTATTGTCACCAGGTCTATACCCCCAGTTCTTTTTGTTTTGATTCAGTCTGATGCACTGTAGTAGATTTATTTGGGGAATGAGGACCTGATGATGATAAACTATTATTTGATAATGGTGATGATAGGAGCTTCCTAATTGTTGCTTCTAATGAGGAAAAATATTTTTCCTTATGTATTTCTGCTTTCTGAAAGTTAGAGGGTTTTTTGTTTGCTGTTAATGAACATTCTACTATATTTTTATCTAGTACAAGCAAAATATTAAGTGATCCATATTTAGTGTGGTAACAAGGTGTGTTGGCAGCAGTTGTGCTTGAGTGGGTCCTCACAGCTTTGCTAAGGCTGAATGGAAAGGTTTTGAAATTACTCTGGTCTCATTACTCAGTGTATTTACATAGCAGTTAGAGGTGAGACCTAAGTGTTTTCTTGTATCTAAGGCAGCTTTGAACTGGCAAGCTGGCAGTAGCACAGCTGCGGTACCAAATAGCTGCTTTGAGTATTAGCTGGGCTCCATGTGGGTGTTGGACTTGCCATTCCACTGGTGACTGGTAAGCTTTAGGAGACTTCAGTTCTTTCTAGCCAACCCCCTTTTTCTGCTGGAGACTTCAATCTCCTGAATTTTTCCAAAAGTTAGATGAGCCATTTTATGTATTTACGGTAGCTGGAGGGATAGAAACTAATACTTAGGAATGAGGCAGAGACAGACTGAATATTTTAGGGATGATTGAAATGGTACTATTTATTTAACAGTGGTGATCAGTAAAAGTTAGCATTGAACTTCGTAATATGTAGAAAACATTGATAGCTTGTTTGTCAATAAAAAGTTAAGCTTCTGCAGTAGTTGATTTTTGTGCTGCCGGTATATTCTATTATCCATTGTAGGCACATTCAGCTTTCCCCTATGTTTGCTTCCTCGTTTATTTATTTCATTGCAAACTGTCTGTATTAAGCAAGGGAGTACAAAGAGACTTTCTGAAGTACCACTTCTGCATTTCTGTTGTCAGTTAAGGACGATGATGCATATGACAAAGAACTGTTTGGTTTAAAAGCCTACCGATTTTGAAGAGTTGAATTTCTGAAATAGGAATATCAAACAAATTTCACGCGCTATAAATGAAGCATTAACTCCTGCATATTATAAAGTTTGGATTTAGTAGCTGGTGGTGGGGCTTTTCCCAAACTAAGCTGTTTTATCAAGAAAAAAGATAAGCTGGAGAAGGAGGGGAACGAAACACCTTTGTTTTGATGTAGTTGGTCTCCTGGAGCTCTGTGACGCGTTCAACTATACTGCATTATAAAAAGATTTCCTGATAGCTTGTTTTGGGGGAAAAATAGTAATAAAGTGCTTTGAAAAGCTGTATTCATAAATGCATATACATTAGGAGAGTTTGTGCAGCATGATAATTATCTGCAATTCTGTGACCAGTTTAAGCAATCTTGTACTGTATCTAGGTATACCTTTGTAGGTTTAGCACCTGTAGAAAGGATTACCTTTTGATAATGGATTTTGCCTAGTGTCTTATCAAAGGGGAAAATACTGTGTGTCAAACCGACTTTTTAGCAATGTAGTCAGCAGTGGTGACTTGATTTCAGAAGGCTGTTGTGCTATTTTTTTTTTCTTTCATTTGCCAGGGAGCTTGTTTGAACCTGCTTTGTGATGAATAAAGAACAGCAGCCCAATGTATTGGTTAAATCCTGCTTTTTCTGCTGGTGCTGTAGTAGGGGGAATACCTTCAGTTAGCAGAACAGGCCTGATATCAGAGCAGGAAAGGGATCTAGAAGAGAAGGGAAGGAGTGATAAAAGTAGTGGAAAGCTGTAATATTAGTGGAGTTGCATGTTCTGGCTTATTTTTTCTCAAATGGTTATTTCCCACATCTCCGTGATATCCAACAAGAATTACAAAGGTGTAGGGGTAACTTGTCTTTATTGGAGAATTGCTTTACGATAGCCTTTTATAACACTTCCCATCCCTTTATCAGCACAAGAGCATTGTCTGGATCAAGGGGAACGTAAATACTTCAGTGAATAGTGATTGAGGGGAAAACACATCTTCAGAGAGTGGTAATCAAAAGATAAGACTTGGAAGGTCAGAAAAACTAGTGGTAGCTTTAAGAGTAAATAAAAATCTCTTGAAATAAGAAGGACAAGTAATCAGGAAGCCAGTGTAATGAGTTGAAGTAGATCACACGAAGGGGTTTGCCCTACCCTGCACTGAATGTAGTTTACACAGTGGGTTGAATTTAGAGGAGATAATCTTTTATTTAAGGGTGAGAGTAAATTAAGATAAATGTCTTTAGAGGAAAATATCACTTTCTAATATTGTTGAAGATGATTTTCCTGCTATTAATGTAGACTTTCAAGTTGAATGTGTCACTCTCGCCACATTTGTGGAGAACTGACAGGAAATTTGCAGAAACAAAATTACAAAATTGATCATGTATTTTCATATTAAATATTGCCATGCTTCATCCAAGAAGTTGACTTGGATTGTATTTTATGCAGGTAGGTAGTCTGGAGAAAATCTAAAATCAATTTCTAGCTTTGTTTTAGCTAATCTCTAGTTAGTTATTCTCTTATTGCTTGATGATATAAACATCTCAACAGTAGTGCTTTACCAGGCAAGTGCTTTTATTATATTAAATAGAATTAATGAGTAAAACTGTCCTTATGTGTTTGCAATACTGGCATCTGAGACCCCAGACTTGCAAGCTGAGCTGTACAAGCAGGCTTTTGTAAACTTTCCAAAGGCTTTAAAATGTGTGTCTAGTTATAGAAGGTTATGTATACTGTTTTTTTTTTTTTTTTTTCCCTCCTAAGGCCATGTGGTTATGATATTGAGATTCCATAATGCCTCCTGCCGTGACAGACAGCCTTGACATCTGGGCAGTAGATTCACAGATTGGTGCTGATGGCTCAATATCTGTGGACTTCCTGTTGCCCACTGGAATCTACATCAACCTGGATGTCCCTCGAGATGCCACTATTGCTCATATTAAACAGGTAATACCAAATGGTTGATTAACTGAAATGTTAACTTATATTCGGAATGAGCGCTGTTTCTGATTTTTATGTGCCTTTTCGCAAAACAAGTAATGAATTTGAGTAGGCATAAAAAATAATGTTTTGAAGGCATGTGCATAGCAGATTAAGACATGTGTCTGGGGGTTTGCAGTGTTTTTGTGCAGATGGCAAGGTTTGGAGAAACTACTTCTTGCTGATGGTTACACTTCAGCGGAGATTCTAATAGCTCTATATTTACTGTATTGCTACATCGCAACCTTTTTTTAACAGATTGGTAGTACATTGTATGTTTATTTAACATTTCTCTCATTAGTGTGGAAACAGGAGACGCTGTGTCTAATTTGATTTTTGCTATAAAAGTCATAGGTGGTGCTCCTGCTTCTTTTGATTGACACCAAAGATGGACACTTTTAAAACTATGTATGCCACTCTTAACGGTTGTGTTCAAGTGCCTTGTTAGTGCGTCACTTCAGTGAGGGAATACTCAAATGGAAGGAAGGGGTGCATGCAAGGAAATAACCACAAATATTAATCTACTGGCCTTTCGTCAGATAATGGCCATGTGGGGGCATTTAGACAAGTTACTTTGGAAGTAGGTAGTGGGTGAATTACAACACCAAGAAATCTG
>WEKW01020353.1:0-12218 GCA_013389905.1 Sula dactylatra
CTTAGTTGCTGACTGGGGCTAAACCACAACATTCAGAATCCTACCGTCCAAACCAGTGAAGCATCCCAGATGATGCAGCTTCATAAAATACCACTTTGCTGGAGAAACAGCCCCATGTGACCAATGAGTACCTGGGAGTGTGAGGCCACCAGTGCTCCAGCCTCAGCTGGGCAGGGGGACATGCTGAGGGCCCATGGCCCACCAGACGGAGGAGCTCCTCCTGCTGAGTTTCCTCAACAAAACCTGAATTATCAACATGCACCAAAAGAACAGGTCCATGCTGAACGGTCCTTGTAAGAAACACCTCACCTGCATGAACAAGTGCTCTGGGAAAACACAGGTAACCAGGATACAACATTTCTTTTTTCCTACTTAGATGCAGATCTCAAGAGTTCTGCTCTATTTTACATGCCATGAAGGGTATAATCCCCATATAACTGCAGTATGCCTGCCTGCTGCTTTTGCTGTTGCACTGCAGTCAAACCTGCTCCCATGCAGGAGCCCATGAAGCCCTTTGTGTGGGGGGCAGCAGGAAAAGGTGTATCTTTGCAGCCAGCACCTTAACAGAAACATCAGGGACCTGCTGAGTCAACAGTCATGGAATCACCAGCCCTATCATACTAATTGATGCAGCTGTTAAGAATATCAGATACCAGTGTTTTGAAAGTTTTATTTGTCACTATTGCCAGATGTCAAAGCAGTTATTAACATAGATGCTAGTGGTATCTGAGATGCCTGCAGTGAGGTTATGGTGACCCATATAAAAAGTATCAGTTCACATTCCTGTGGTCTGGGACTTCAGATGAGTCCTATTAGCAGATAATTCGTACATTTAGTAAGTGTTTATTTGTTTCTAATTGTACTTGAAGCTCCAGCTGACCTTGAAAAGGTCAGACATGACCCAGTAAACCATCAGAACAATGAAGAGGCCTTTACAGACATATCACACTTCAAGTTAGAAAACATTTTTAAGGATTGCTCCTTTGTTAAAGTTCTCTCAGCAAATTAAAAACTATTCTTCAGTTGTTTTAAAAATAGGTTACTGAAGTAATGACTTTCCTTCAACTCCTCTTGTATTGGGGGAAAAGCAATGGGGAAACACAAAGAAGGGCGTAAGTCTTTCACTATTGATTTATTTTGGTCTGCACCTTTTGCACTGTGTAACACAAATGTGGCTTAATAACTCTAGCATATCCCTTTGAGAGAAAAGCTTTCATTTTTAAAGCACAACTCTTTCTAGAGTAAAAAGTAACTAGCAGTAGGATTGGGATTTGCTATCCCCAAGATGCCCAGATTGGACAAACTCAGTTTACAAAGAAAAAATGTATTTTGCTACCTACCTACCTCATACACCTGTGTGGGTTCTTTATTTTGTGTGCCATTGCCACAAATGTTTTAATTTAAGTTATTGATGAAAAGTGAGAAAGGAAGAGTCCAGTGGAGCAGAACAGAGTGGGGACAAGGGACACAGAGGTGGCTTCGAGACCTCTCTGCCTACATGTCTTTGGAAGAGCTGTTCCTGCATAGGCTGTCAGCATAACCAGGACTCAGGGATGTCCAGGGACAAAAGTCCTTCTGTGTTAGCTGCAAAGAATAAGGAACAGAGTAGGAGACACAATAAAAGTCCTAGTTTGAAACATGTTTTATGTCCTCTTAGCCACGTTCTGAGTGGTTAAACTGCCATTATTATTTCCTGGTTTAATAGGAATTGTTCCAACTGCTCATGTTCATTAGCATAAGAGAGAGAAATAAATGTTAAATGAGATTATAAGTACTTGTTTCTACTGTTTAAATAAATAATCTGTCTTATTTTCAGTGTTTATTTTTAGTCAAAACTACAGCTAGGATGAGTATTTATAAGAATACTGTGCCCCCACTTTTATCAATCACATTCGTATGGCGTCTGCTGGCTGACACAAAATTCTACTAATTCTAATTCTACTACTTTTGTGCAGATTATCAATGCTAGTGACAGACCTTGACTTCTGGACAAGTAGAATAGAAGACATGGATCTGAACAATCCATATGTTGGTCTATCTCACATTCATGAGTATCCTGTTACCAGCTTTACATTCTCCATTCATCACCACTATGTTGCTAAGCATAAGCACATCCCAATCATAGAATCATTTAGGTTGCAAAAGACCTTTAAGATCATTGAGTCATCATCATAATTTTGTGCCTTGTTGGTCAAATTAAAAGAGGACAGGACTGACCAGTAGGTGACTAACCCCTAGAAAGATGTGCTCTTTGAGAACTGCAATCATTCACAAAAACATCAGATCCCAAGGGATATAGAGCTAAGAATATGTGGCTACCTTCTAATGCTCTTAGATGAGGCTTTGAGAAATGAGTTGCTACCACAGCAAAAAAAAAAAAATCTTTGCCCTGAGACAAAAATACTCTAAAATCTGCTGGATAAAGAGAGTTTACATAAAGGTGTTTCTATAACAGTTAATCTACAGAAGCAAAATATGTAAGTGTGATTTCCCCTTTTTAGGAGACAACTCCTCAAAGAAAGAATACCTGGCAGCTTTCTTGCAGGAGTTATCTTGAAGTAACCGTGATGCAGGAATTGGGTGTCACTGCCAGAGTAGGTTATCCTGTGTCCCTCCCTCTCATTTCACTCCTAAATGGATTTCAAATGCAACATTATGTTTCCAATATGATTATGCAATTGTAATACTCCAGTTTAGACAAAACAGTCAAGCTACTTGTGCTTTTTCAGCCTTTTACTTAGCATTCTCCTAGCTTTAATATAAATTATAACGCCACATATTGCTCTCTGGGACTGGAACTGCAGAAAAGCATTAACTGTAAAACTTAGTGGATATTGTAATTAACATCAGACTTGCTAATGCTTAGAGAGCAAAAACCAAAGACTACAAATTTTCTTAGGAAAAAAAGAAAAGACAATAAGGCCTCTGATTCTCTACTCCCCAGCAACAGTCACATTTACATTATTTCCTTCTACCCAGTTAGTGGAGGAACAGCTCACAGAAATCCTCAAAGCCCTATTTTGGCTTCAGAAGAGTTACCAGATCAAGCTGGGCCTTCATCCCCATTCCAGGACAGGAAAGAAAAGACACAATAAGCCCCAAGACAAACTGCTGTAGACCAGAAGATTCCTCTTCAGCGAGCCCTGAATTCACAGGACTGAGTAAACCTATTTGCCAGCTCTTTGTAGGAAAGAAGGAGGAGAGAGATTGGCTTAAGGCTTCCTGGCAATGTAGCCCCAAGCAAATCAACCACCCCAATGCAGCTAAAATTCCCCTAATCATAACGAAATGGAAAAGGAGTGATGGGAAATCTAGCAAGTTTTTAGTCTTCTTTGCTACCCTATTCTGTCCCTTTTCCCAACTAAAAAGTAAGATTTTCTCACCTAGGAGTGACAAAGGTTCAAATAGGGCCTGATGCAGACACTCCAAGATTTTACTACTGAACAAAGCCTAAGGCACCTCAGGAAAGATGCTCTGCTACCACAGGGATTTCATAGCAGGCACAAGGTCATAGGAAATCCAGTTTGGAAGGAGCCACAGGAGGTCTGTAGTCCAACCTCCTGCCCAGAGCAAGGCCACTTCATAGCTCAGATCAGGTTCCCCAGGACTTTTACTAGTTGGGTCTTGAAAGCCTTCAATGATAGAGATGGCACAGCCCCTCTGTGTCCTGGCTCCACTGCTGCACTGTCCTCACAGGGAAAAAGTTTCTCCTTATATTCCCCCTGAGCCTTTTTTATTTCAAATTGTGCCCACTGCCTCTCATCCTCCCACCATGAAAAGCTGTGAAGAGCCTGGCTCTGACTCTTTAATCACCTCCCTATAGATGCAAGGAGGTTGCTCACAAAAGGAAAACTTGCAAAACCTAACTAATAGAAGGATGGATTACTGTTTTAATGTAGTTGTCAAGAAGCAATGGGTTATAAGTTCAATCTAAATCTGAAGTTGGGGAAATCCATGTTCTCCCAAGGTTGTTTATTAGAAAAAAGGTATACCAAGATGTAGTTTTAGAGGCAGGTGGAGTGAGAGTTACATACTTTTCTTAAAACTGTGTTAGTATTTGTTGTGGAGAGTTAGTACAGCACCATTATGGGCTAATTCTATTCCACCAGCTGGCCAATGAATACAGCCAAAGCACTGAAACTGCAATGAGAATAAGAGCCTTTCTCCAGCAAATAGAAGATCAATGTACCTTGGATACTGATTAGAACAGACAGTTTAAATTATTCTGATATTATTTTCCTCCAGTCCTGGCAAAGGTCTATTCTTTGGAATTTACAAGTACAATTTTTTTTTCCCCAGCTTGGGATTGTCTTTAATTGCTGTGAGCTGTGCTGGTTTTGGCTGGGGTAGTGTTAATTTTCTTCAGAGTAGCTGGTATGGGGTTATGTTTTGGATTTGTGCTAAAAACAGTGTTGATAATGTGGAGATGGTTTAGTTGTTGCTAGGTAGTGCTTACACTCAGTCAAGGATTTTTCCAGCTTCCCGTGCTCTGCCGGGTGCACAAAAAGCCGGGAGGGGAGGGAGCACAGCCAGGACAGCTGACCCCAACTGGCCGAAGGGATATCCCACACCATATGACATCATACTTGGCATATAAAGCCAGGGGAAGAAGAAGGAAAGGGGAACATGTTCAGAGCAATGGTGTTTGTCTTCCCAAGTAACCATTACGCATGATGGAGCCCTGCTTTCCTGGAGGTGCCTGAACACCTGCCTGCCCATGGGAATTAGTGAATGAATTCCTTGTTTTGCTTTGCTTGTGATCAGCTTTTGCTTTACCTATTAAACTGTCTTTATCTCAACCCACAAGCTTTCTCACTTTTACTCTTCTGATTCTCTCCCCCATCCCACCAGGGGGGAGTGAGCGAGCACCTGGGTGGTGTTTGGTTGCTGTCTGGAGTTAAACCACAACAGAACTAAGCACAGCAGTTTCAAACATTTGTTGAAGTGACAGAGATGACTGTCTCCATGAAAGATATCACTCTTCAGTCCTCAAATGTCAGATTTGAAACCCAGACACAGACAATTGGAGTTCCTTATGTTCAGAGGCAAGCAAGGGCAATGACAAAATCCTGACATCGCAAATGCATTGAGGAAGGAAATGCAGCATCTAAAGGATGAAGTGACAGATCCCACACTACAAGCTAAGACGTACAATGTCCTGAGTAGGTGAGATAGGAGCAAAAGTCCCAGCTAGGCAGTAGGAACCCAAAACACAACATAGCCTGGTGGCTGAGTTTTGCACTAACCAGCAAAAGATTACCCCTTCAAGATTACCCCATGTGGGCAGGGTAACATTTTTTCCATTTGTCTTCTTAAGTTCATTAGACCCTTAGATACTGTAAACCTTATCTCAGCTAGCTGCAGGGCTAAGGACCTTCTCATGGATTTACTGGACAGAAAGCAAGGTCCTGAAGTGCACCATACAATGCATTCAGTAAATTACTTACCTTTGTTGCCTTAAAAATGTTTATATTTTGTGACAATTAAACTGAGTGACAGCTGAATGGTATAGAATAGAATAGAATAGAATAGAATAGAATAGAATAGAATAGAATAGAATAGAATAGAATAGAATAGAATAGAATAGAATAGAATAGAATAGAATAGAATAGAATAGAATAGAATAGAATAGAATAGAAAGAATAGAGCAGAGCAGAGCAGAATAGAATATTTCAGTTAGAAGGGACCTACAACAATCATCTAGTCCAACTGCCTGACCACTTTAGGGCTGACCAAAAGCTAAAGCATGTCATTAAGGGCATTGTCCAAATGCCTCTTAAACACTGACAGGCTTGGGGCATCAACCACCTCTCTAGGAAGCCTGTTCCAGTGTTTGACCACCCTCTTGGTAAAGAAATGCTTCCTAAAGTCCAGTCTAAACCTCACCTGGTGCAGCTTTGAGCCATTCCTACATGTCTTATCACAGTATAAATGGGAGAAGAGATCAACACCTCCCTCTCCACTTCCCCTCCTCAGGAAGCTGTAGAGAGCAACAACAAATGTATTGAACAGACCTAGCCCTAGAATTGAGCCCTGAAGAACACCACTGGTGACCAGTCACCAGCCAAATGTAGCCCCATTCACTATAACACCTTGAGCTCTGCTCTTCAGCCCTGCTTCAGCTCTGCCCCTTTTAGACTAGGCTGCTGCAGGTAGTCATCAAACACTAAAGAAACTGTGAGACATGGGTTATCTAGCTTCTTTGGTATAATGAAAACACATGATTCACTGAATCAAGTGTGATCACAAGTAACACATAGTATTTGTGATTACAATCAATAAATTTATTCTCATGGCAATAGTAAATGACCCATATAGCAGCATAGTTGAACAGAACATAATTAAAAAACTGAATAATTGGCTGTTTGCACTAGATTAAAATATGAAATATTTCAGGAAAATCAGTGATGATGAATCTCCTTAAATATTAGTTACTAAAATTTGTTGGCCTTAACATTGCTTAATTTTTATACCTATTACATGCTCATTTGTCATGCCAGCTTGTACCATCAATGATTTCATTGTCTGCCATTAATAAAACAGTAGCTGAAAGATCAATAAATTGGTATTCTGGCAATAATATTCTGATGTGATTAAGTTCTAAATACATGAAGGAGAAATTAAACCTATGAAGTAACAATGGTAGGAAATCTGCAACTACAGTACCTTTAGCAACTGACTCTTCACTGGCCATCTAGAGGAGGAGTTAGATAGTTATATCCTAATCCTATGCAATATTCTCTCAAAAGTAGCACTCTATTTTTACATCTCAACCTGATTTTCAAAGAAGACATATGAAAAAGATAAGCCTGTTAAACAAAATTCACACTTCTGCTGAAACAAAACACACCAGTTTATACAAGACACATATTTTACAGTCTTTCCCAAACCTCTGCTGACTTCCCTGTTTCACAGATGCTAATTATAAATTTCTTTTGCTCCAAGAGAGATAACAGCCTTCATTTCTCTCCCTCACGGCACTCCATGTTCCAGATATTTTCTTTTCATTTAACCTTTTTCACTGAAATGTGTCTAGCTGATTAATGCAATTAGTAACTTAATCTCACCATCCTCATGACAAAATGAAGACTATCTAAACCTACAGTCACATAAACAAGGAATACCTGCCCCAGAAGTAGCACAGTGATCAATAGGTTTAAACAGATGATGAAAACACATTCCAAGAGCTGTTCTAAATTATTTTAGCCAGGAACACCACAGTTAAAACAACACTGCCATTAAAAGAGCAATTGTTCTCTTAAATATACTATTTTCTGCAGCTATGACACTCTTCAGCTATGAGTTGCTGAAATCGACATTTAAGATTTTCAAAAGCACTTGTCATGACCTACAACTGATCCTGTTGAAGCCTTTATTGGAGATCCATTGATTTTAAAGGAAGGAAAATAAGGCCAGTAACAAAAACCTTCACATACCTTGGCCTTTTGTACCTAACTCCCATTGGAATCAAATGCCTAGGTAAGAGTTAGGCCCGTAGTAACTTTCAGGTGTACCTGATTAGTTATGATCTTTCTTCCTGCTGCTCTATGCCACTGCTAAGCAAACAGTATGTAAGATCTGGCTCTCAAGTGGGCATTCATCTTTTTGTGAGAGAATACAAGAATAGAGACATCAGCTGTCTATCCTGGTGTGTTTGATTCATCACTATGAATTATGAATAGTAGTTCTGTTACTAGGATGCTCCAACAGGATTAGGACACCACATCTGTGTTTGCAAAGGAAGAAAGGGAGGGACAGGAAAATGAGAAATGTACATGATTTTCCCGCTCCTTGTACTTGACATACACGACAGGCACTATACAGACTCACCTTTACACATTTTCTCTTTTCCTATACTGTTTGCAAAGCAGACTTTAGCCAGCTTCAAACCTAACAAAATTATCTGAAAAACAGGATAAAGCCCTGAAAATAGTCTTTGCCACTATTTGGGTCTAATGCAAATGTAACCCAACAAAAGCCATCAATGAAAATAAGAAAGGCTTATTACATGAGGGCCCCAAACAGCCTCTGAGAAACCTGAAATCTGAGTCCAGATGCAGCTTTGCTTCCAAGCTCCACAGAATTTTTGTTTTCTCCTGTTTCCTTCCCTTTCTGTATCATCTCCAAATAAATAGAAAAAAGGAACATATAACAGTATCCTGTAGGTAAAGGTTTATTTTTCAGGTGTGCCCATAGCAAATACATGACAGTTAACATTCTTTGGCTTCCTGAGAAGATAATTTCTTCTTGAGAAGCACCCAGAGGTATACAACAGTTCAGTATCTCTCCATGCTAACTTACCAAGACTTGTTTTCTTCCTCGTCTAGCTATTGTAGAGCAATAGTTGCAAGTTTTTTGTAAATGCTTTGTTTAGTCTCCAAGAAGTTGTCAACAGAAGCTGTTTATACATCTTATCATGACCCATCATTGATATATGAAACAAATGGATACTTCAAACACTATCAGTTTTGCTCATACGCAGAAACTGCAAAAGAAGTATGAAAATAAGTAAGGATGAAGCAAAAAGTGTTCCATCTATCATCGTTTTATTTTTTCTTCCAGTAACAAATTGTTTTAATAACTGGGCTGGTTCTGAAACACAGTGAATACCATGTGAAGGACATATGCCATGCACCAGTTTACCAAATATGACTACCACTGTGATTAATTTAACTATAAGAAATCCTGAACAAATTAATACTAATAAGATGTTTAAAATGAAGTGTTATGCTGGTTTTTACTAGGTTCATAAGCAATGGAAGGAAATATTTCATATAGGGGATATTTTTAATGGTAACTGGACAGACAATATGCAGCAGCAGGGGTGATTAAAAATCTTCCACTTAAAATGTTATGCTGTTTTTGTGGAAACTTAAGCCAATTAAGTTTCCATGTTTGGAAGAGCTCTAGTAATTTGACACATCACATTTAGAGCGCTCTACATTTCACATGACTGCATTGCTGCATGGTGGCTTCATACACAAAATACTGCAATGAAAAAAGAACAAGAGAATATTCAAACTGCTTTTACATCTCCAGATACATAAAAAAATCAGCTTCTACCTTATTCCAGTTATTAATGGCAGAATCATTTCTCTTCTTTCAGGTTTCAATTGCAGGGAAAGAAACCAACTAATGAACAGCACAATAAAATGTTTACATGAAAATCCCCAAATAAAACCTACAACTTGTAAGTCAGAGTGTTTGGAATGGGGGCTATAGTTATTTTAATTCTATAGAATTGAGCTTAAGCCATCTGCATATTAAAAACACTAAAAACACTGAGAAAGGACCTTCCTAAAAAGTCCTGAAAAGATTCCATCTGCTGGGTGCAAGATGAGAAAGATTTTACTTTTTAGCATCTTGACTCAACGCTTAGGTATCTTCATTCGGCTTGGAGATGAGACACTGGAGAAAAAAAAGCAAACTTATCTAGCTTTGGTTACAAATCTGGTTGCATGATGTTCTAGTGATTACAGCACTTAAAAAAAAAAAAGCCAAAAAATCAGACCAAACCCCCTAAAAACCCCAAACCCTGAGAGACTAAAAGAAGCAAAAGCAAGAAGACTACATAGTTTCCAAAAAATGCGTTTGAAAATTCTTTCCTAATAAGCCAAGATTTGTGGCTGCCTGCAGCTGGAGAAACCTAATAAGACATGTTCTTTCTGGCTTTTACAGAGGGATGGAGCCATGCATAGTCCAGACTCAAGGGTATCCATTTAAGTATACACAGCAATTATTCATTTTCTACAGTTTTCTGAAGTTTTCTAATGACTGGGACATTCAAGATTGACTACCTTCTTATAAACAAGAACACAAAACTTTGATAGCAGTCAAATGAGAAGAAATTTTATTTATGTCTGCAGATCCTCAGCTAAGATAAATCTTTGTGTCTCTGTCGACTTCAGTGAAATTGCTTGTGTGGCATTTGAAAACACTCTATCAATATGTCATGATAGTTTTAAGACATAGCTGTCAATACTCTCATCAGATATATATCCCTCAAATTTAACTAGGTGGTCTAAATATAATTGTCAAAGTAATCTTAAACTGATTTGGTGTTTAACTGTTATATGCACTGATACAACTCCTCAGTTCAGTTCCTACCCTGGAAATTCTGAAAGGATATTTACAAGACTGAAAATTCAGGTCTACTACAATTGTAATGGAAGCAAACACAGAATACTAGCAAAAGTAAAAAAGTGAGGCTATGCCAGTTATAGCAGGCATCCAAGACAATTTCTGAAAATTCTTAAACCTTCTCACAGCTGCTTTATAAATCACATACAGCTTTAATGTCAAACTTAAAGTTTATTAGATGCAGAGGAATCTAGTACGCAGACTTACACATCAAACTTCCAAAGCCTTTTAAAACTCTCATAACACCTTCTTTGAGCGCTCCAGTTTCTGCCCACAGGGAGAACAGTGTGAGAAGGTGAAATATTTCTGTCTGTATAAATTGTTCTTCTCTCATCACAGAGAGCATAAAATCACTCAGGTTGGAAAGGATGCCAGAAGTCTAGCCTTCTGCTTAAAGTAGGGTCAATACTGAATTCAGATCAGAATGCTCTGGGCTTTGTTTAATTAGGTTTTAAAACCTCCTGAGATGGACACACCACAACCTCTCTGGGAAACCTGTTCTACTACTTCATTATCCCCCATAGCGACTTTTTTCCTTATATCCAGTTAGAACATTCCTTCATTTAGTTTATGATCATTGCCTTCTACTGTGCAACTCAGCCAAGAGTGTGGCTCTGTCTTCTCAGTAACCTCGTCCTCAGCATTGGAAGGCTGCTTTTTGGTCCCCAAAAGCCACCTCCTCTCCAAGCTGAACAAATCCATCTCCCTCATCCCTTCCTCCCGAAGCCTGTGCTCCAGCCTCCGACCATCTTGGTGGCCCTTGCTGTATTCAGGTTCATCAAGAACTCTGTTATGCTGGGGGCTCAAAACTGAATGCAGTTGTCTCACAGACTTTAGAGGAGACATCACATAAAAGACAGTGTACCTTAAGGTCAGTTCATCAGATGCCCCTCAGGGATCATGGGACTCTTTCTACCATTTTTACAGTCATCGAAAGTCAAGACAGAAAGTTGCAGAATTATCTAAAGTTGCCAAAGTTAGTAATTCGCGCTTTTCAGTAGACCAATACAGGTACTGTGGCTCATTGTAATCTGTGACTAAGCTTTATTTTGCATCTATGAATCCCCAAAAGGCCACCTGTATCAATTAAATCAGGAAGAGCCTTCTATTTTCTGTTACTGCTTTTTGAAGATATGTATACATCATTTTCATAATAAGGCAGTGCACAGAGATAAAATACAGCTTTTACTTGTTCTTTGACACCTAAAGTAATGATTAATATGCTTGAACATAGGCCAAGATAGTCCAAAATGTATGCCACTTAGACTTTCAAATGGGTACCAAAAAGCTATTTAGTAGTACCTGGACTACAGTCATTTGGACATAAAACATATTGTATGGGTAGTAAGTGTATTAAATAAGAGTGCAGTGCAAAGGAAACCTTCCTCCCTTCCCTCACAGAAATCCAACAAAGCTCTCAAAGTAGTTTGTTGGATTCATTTTCCCTTTTTGCATTTTCTCATGAGTTGTAGAAACCTTGATTTTGTCCTGGCTTAATTGCACATAGATTTGGTCTTGCTTTTCCATTTTTAGTTTGACAGGTAGCTTACCACAAAATGTGGAGGTCTGAATGACTATAATGCTCATATGGGTCAGAGAAAAAAGTGTAGTTAGATGGAAAGTTCCTCTGCAATATTGCTGAGAACAAGGTCAATGTCTGACCTTCTTAATTAGTGTCAAACTCGTTGCTTCTGGTGGCACTAGCACATATTTACCACCACCTGTTTTATCAGAGGGAACTGTTTTATTCAAGAGTATGCAACAGCCTGTATGTTTTCAGACCTATCAGCCCTTTCTTAAGTCCAGTATTGTAAGTGTATTTCCAGACTGAAAACTGTCCTCCAACATTTGCCTACCGAAAGTACACAAAAAAGGTCAAGTGTGACAGAGTTCTTATTTCACTGAAGGTTTCAATTGCATAGGGAACCACTGCTCACTCATGTCTTTATGCACACAGGAAACAATGTAATCACACTCATTACAGCATCTGTTTCGTTATTTAAAAAAATCTCTGAACAATAATTGTATTTACTAAGGCTGATTTTAATTTCTGTTTCCCAGCCGGAGAGATGATGTAG
>WEKW01020357.1:0-171349 GCA_013389905.1 Sula dactylatra
AAATCAACTATCCCAGCTAAAACCATGACAGGTAGTCATCCAGTTAGAGATGCTACCACACATCTCTTTGCTAAGACAGGATAAACAGCATCCAATTTCTGCTTGAGCTGGTGGGGAAGTTTGCATAGAATGTAATTACGCGAAACAGACTTTTACCAGAACACTTCTGCAGCATTCAAATGGCTGATCGATATGTTCTGTGTTGTGAGGGCTTTTTTGTCTAGTTTTGACAACATCTTAGAAATTGCATGTGACTACTCTTTTATTTTGAAAAGAAATTGCTGTTCTCATTAAACTTCAAACAGCGGTCTTGAAAATGGTTTTGGTTTTACAAATGCAGCAGAAAAGCCCTCAAATCTGTTAATATAAGTGCTGCAAGAGTGTTTGTAAAAAGTGGGACTATTTTGAAAGCTGATAAATTAAAGACAATTTCAAACAGCTTTATAAAAATTATTTCTTTTGTGCCCAGTGGTTTAGCATCAAATCTTCAAAGAATACAAATAGGTGGAACAGCCGGGCCATCTCACTGTCATTTTACTAAAACCAACCTCCAGCCAACTGCAGAGCTGGATATTGCTCACCATTAACTCTGGAGGAAAGGAGACACTTATTGAATCATTGATACCCCATCTTTTCCTTAAAGGTCACCTATCTAAATATTGAGTAAGTACAACCTCATGTAATTGTAGGGCAGCTGGAAGATTTTTTTTTTTGTTTGAGAGAAGAATGCCAAAAAAAAAAAGAAATCCAGCAAAACTGTCTGCATTTCTCACAAATCAGATGAGTACACATTTCCTAATGAACAGTCTTTGTGCTTCTCTCTTCAGTTCAGGGAATACAGTGTTCATTTGTCTAGCTGGACAGAGAGGGAGGATAAGAAGCAGGGAAATTAGGGTTAGGTCTGTCAGTCTGTAAGTACTCTAAAGCTTGAAGTTAGGAACAAGTTGGTCTTGCCTGTTTGATAAGCACCATGAGATAGTGGCCATATGCGTTAACATCTGCATTGGAAGATCTAGGACTAATCATGCTGAATGAATGAGAGTCACACAAATGCAACTGTGTCTCCCTCCATATGCTATGTATAAAATTGCAGGTGGCCATTATCATATAGAAGGGGACATATGGCTAGTGATCTACAGAGAAGAGGTTTGTCAGACCTTAAATTTAAGACTTAAATTTAGGAGCAGGAAAAGATTGAGGAGATTAAATCCCCAGAGGTATATACACGTGGTGCAAAAGTGGAAGTTCCATAGTCACTGAGCTGGTGTCAGGTAAATAGCTGTGTCAGCGTAGTATGCTGTACTGCGTCTTGTGGTTCTCAGCACTGTTGACAGCAAGGGAGGAGAAGGGAAAGTCTGCAGACATAAAGGACTGAAACTTGTGCCTTTTGAATCTTACTCCAATACTAATTCTAATACTAATCCTGTTCTGCCAGGAATTGCAGACCCACTTTTCTTTTTGGTCATATAGAGGGACTTGAGGTCACAGGAGCTTTCTTATGCCTGCCTTCATGAACCTGGGGATTAGAGCTCCACAGTGGCATTCATCCTGGCTAACTTTTGCTGTCTAAAAGTTAGACAGCTTGTGGAGAGAAAGAAATGCTTCCACATCTTGCTTATCTGAAATGTCTGTCTTGGGAAGATGAAAATCTCTCTTTGGAGGGGCCTGTCTCTATTCTGATGGTACAAGAGTTATTCAGGGTAGGGGATGAAGCCTGTGAACATCTTTCATGAGACTTTGTGAGTGAGCATTAAAGTGTGAGCTCATACACAGTGTAACATAATGCCATTAAGAGAAAAAAAACCCTAACATTTTATGTAAAATGGTGGGCTTGGAGTTGGCCGTTACCAATGAAGAGAGGGATTAGGGCTACAATGGAAAATCTCATGAAAAATTTGAGCCCAATGCTTAGCAGAAACCCCAAAATACTGATGGGATTGGGAGAGCAGTAGGGGATATCTCTCAGTGCTGCTGTACAAATCCATGGCTGGCCCACACCTTGAATCCTGTAGGCAGTTCTGGTCTCTACATCTCACAAAGAATAGAGTAGATTGGAAAGAGGCTCAGGAAAAGGCAACAAGGCTGATCAAGAATTTAGTTTTCACAGGAGGACTAAGTTGGAAAACTCTGATTCTCTGTGGTGGAGTCTATAAAAACCTGTGTGGGAAAGAGACAGTGAGTGGAAATCAGACGGTCACCACAAGTTTGTACATATTCAAGAGAACCTGGAACATGTTTGTGAAAAAGAAATCTGCTGCATTATAAATACACAGCAATCGTGCAGTGCTGGAAGGTGATGAGCTGAAAACAGTTGGAGGTACAGCCATTTTATGTTCTTAATTACAAATTATGGCAAAAATTCATAGGGAGCTGATTCTTTGGCTAAATAAGGTTGTGTTCTTGCATGAGGGGCACATGTCTGTGGTGGTTTGGTGGTTTATAGTTCATGAAGGATCTAGTAGCAGAAACCCAGGTTTGTGCCTGACTAGACCGTGCTACTTAAGGTCCCTACAGGATTCTCCCTGTAAGGTCTCAAACCTGTCAAGCTAAATTAAGCTCCTCTGGTAGACCAAGTTTTTTATGTCCTAGTCTATGCTTACAAATTCCCAAAGATAATGCTAAAAAATTAGTATGCCTTTTTCTAGAAAGTGTTGTCTTAAGAAAAAATGGTGCTCTTGAATCTGTGCTGGGATATGTGCAATGAAGGCAGGTATTGAAGATAAAACCTCCTGCGTATATCTTGTAGTCATTCACACGATCTTTTCCAGCAAGATGTGAAAGAGGGATTTGACTGGAGCTAATCCAGCACTTTGTGGCAGCAAGTGAGGAAGAGATATTGAGATACTGAGTCTCAGGGCTCTTACAAGTTATTACAGAGATGTCACGATTGACGTTGGCTTAACGGGGCAAACTGTGGTGTAATGGGACAGATTTCTTTTTTCAGATGTGTATGACCTCCTTGATAGCGAACATGTGAGGACAGGACTTTGCCTCTGTGAAAAGGTTACCTACCAAAGGGGAGGGGATGCACTGCTGTACGCACTGTGGATTTGCAGAAAGCATAAATCAGGTCTGAACCTGGCCCGTGGGCTGCAGCAGCCTTCTCTCTGTTGCTCCAAATTCCAGACAAGGTTTGGGACTACTGAGAAATTTTGAAACTGATGGTCTGATTCGATTTGAAATCCCTCCCCCCCCACTGTCCCTGCTTAAAATTCCTAGCTATCAAACAGCTACTTCCTCACAGATTATTGGCTTTTCATGTTGCTCAAGTGCAGGCTTTTCATCAGATCGCATATGTTCTGATCACTTTCTGGCAATTTTTCTTATTGTAAATAGAGCCCATTCAGCCACAGTTTATATAACCACTATCCAGATAATACCCTCCTAATGACCATTTTCCCCAGAGAAACACAATTATATCTCTTTCCCCATTTCTGCCAACTGCATTTGAGTTTGCCACAGAGCCAAACATGGCCCCACTATTGTACTAGTGCAGATGGGTGGGAGTCACAAAAGCCTGAATTGGAAAATTCCCAATCTCTGGGCAAGAGCTTTGGTTTACTACTTTCTGCTGAAGGGGTTCTGACTGGATGAGTTGGATAGAACTTTTCTGTACTTTCAGACTTTTTCACAAGCTTGAAGGGACATGATTTCAAAGGGTTTGTGAAAATTAGAAGGGTCGTGTTTAGATAGGATTGCAAACAGGAAATGTACCCAAAATTTTGCCTGATGGTGTGTTGTCTGCAAATAATGGCATGGACCATGGGCTCACTTTTGCCATAGGTATGCATTGCTCACTTTTAAGATGGTTGGGGTCCATTCAGGCTGCTACAGATGCATGCAGCCTGGGGATCCAGGGTAGATGAGCACTGGAGGACAAGCAAGAGGTTATCACAAGGAATAGCCAATAGCTTTGCCAGGAGCTGGCAGGCAGTAGCAAACTGTGTAGGCAGACATACTGGCAGTGGGCTACACTGGTTGGTTGCATTGCCAAAATCCCACTGAATTCTGTGGTATCTGAAAGTGCTGGGTTCCCAAAACATACCTCTGACACCAGCACAGTTGGAGCGAGGAGTAATGCTGAGCGTGGTGCAGCTAGCTCAATACTTCTACAAGTATTGACCCCCAAAGCTAACATGCATGCTGGGTAAAGCCTATCTCCCTCTCTCAAGGTCTCTGTGTGAGTAATTTGGGTGCCTGTGTGTGTCTGACCTCTTGTTCTGAGCCTGGCAGGAAAAGGGGCATGAATATCCTTGTTACTGCTTTTCTGCAGGCTTCCCTGAGCTCTGCAACATAGGGAGATCTCAGGGAAAGGGGAACAAGACCACAGAGGCCGAATGAGCTGCACATCTCCAAGCCAGAAGGTTGATATTACCTCTCTCCATCATGTGGCAGGTGGGGCCAGTGAAGAGTAGGTGTTTGACAAGATGACCTCTTGTGGGTAGATGACAAACTGAACAGTTTGGGAAAATAGAGATAGACTTTAAAAGGCTTTCACCAAGCTTTTCAGGTGCCTGCGTGTTTAGGCATCCACCAGAAGGCTCAATACAGAGGCCATATTTTCATACTGTTGTCTAAAAAGTGTTGCTCCTTTTGATACATTTAAAGTGAAGAATCTGAAATTGTTAGTTAGGCAGAATTACTAGGTTGCAGATCTGGCTGTTTCAAAAGGGAGGTGAAATACTCCCAGCACTGCTGCTACTGCAACCCAAGTGATCTCAGGTCACCCTGAAGACAGCAATAATTAGCCAAATATCAAAGCAGGTGCAGCTATTTAATTCTGTAACTTTTAGACTCAGCTAGAAAAATTGAAGGAGGAGGGCCAGAAAAGTCTGAGCTGGGATGGTGCCTTCCCGTGGGCAGTGATGGCTATGATAATGCAGGTTTAATGTTATTCTTGCACAAATAAATGGCATGTGGCTGGTTTTAGAATAGGCATGGTGGCCTTGTATCTGCTTACAACAGGTGATATAGATGTCTTCTAAGAATAGACATAGGAATATGCACATGTACACGTGTAGATGCATGCAATTATGGACATTCAGAAAGTGAAGTATCTCTCAGAGGAATACTGATGTGTTTAGAGTTTATTTTGGTTTTAGGGAAGCCAGATAAATTGTGCATTATTTTTCCTTCACAAATAACTAATATCACAGCTTAGAAATATCCCAGTAAGGAAACCTGCTGGCAAAATGCAAAGGCATGCTCTCAGATCAAGCAGAACACAAAGAAAGGGAGGGAAAACCCCAAATGTCTTTCAAATGCCTTCATGTGAATCAGACAGACAGAAAGTTAATTATCCTTCTGTCCTTTTCTGGTGGGAATAACATCATTTGTTGCCATTTGTGGGGAAAACTCCAGACCCCTTGCAGACAATGCATGTTGTCTGTGCTAAGGGAGCACAGCTTGCTGGTTTTAGCTGGAAACACATTGACAAGGTGGAGCTCCTTGACTCAGACTGGATGCATGGCCCAAGGCTCCCTGTTTTGCCAGGGGACCATGTGTAAAACATGGACTGACAGCCTGGCTGGAAGTAATACCTGGCAGAGGTTTCCCATTAGGCAATGAGAGAGAGAAAGAGAATCAGTTCTTGATGTCTTCAATAGCCTTTGTTCATCATGAGAGCCCGCCCTTCCATTGCTCTTCCTCATGTTTCTTTCCCAGCAGTTCATTATCTGTAATAATCTCAAGGACTGAGTCTAATGGGTAGGTTGTGAGCCAGGAATGTATTGTGCTACATGCTACACAGACCCCAAAGAAGACCATTGCTGCTCACAACACATGGGCAATTTGGAAATTACACCGCTAGACAAATGTACCCCAAAACTGTGGAAAATTAATCCCCCATTGATTGCATTAAGCTACAGCAGGAAGTTTGCAAACTGTTAGCAGGGAATTTTAATGTGAAATATTTATAAATTCTTTTATGTTTTTAATATTCTGTGGAGATTGGGTTGATACCACAATTCCTAAAATTGCACAGAAGCATGATATATGGCGTACTCAGTGGTCTGGAACATGTCGGCATGTCTCTTCAAATCACTGCTAGTATACTGCAGATGTTTTCAAGGTATGTCTGTATGGTCAAATTACTGCTAGCTCAGTGGTGTGAGCATCAGTCCCAAGTCCTGTGACACTGGATCACAGCTTTCATTGCTTCCAAATGCCCTGATTCTGCTTTGTTACATTGCCAGCGATGCCCCTGTGAAGAGAAATCAAGCCTGTGGCTCCTTTTTGGGCCAAATGGCCTCTCAAACCTGGAGGTCAGTCTCTGATCTTGCTGACACAAGGCTGGAACCACTGCAGTGTCACGTCACCCTTCATCTTGCTTGAGTCACTCTGGGCTGATGTGGGTAGGTAGACAGAGGGTGGGCAGGACAGAGAGCCCTGGGTTTGGCTAAATGATCAATAAGACTTTTGTGGCTCACTGCAAAGCTTTAAATCCCTTTGTGGGTCTTGTAGTGAATAAAACCCTGGAAGAAATTAGCCCCAAATGACTAATAGCAACTGGCTCAAAGGTGTCAGCAGCACTCAGACTCTCAGAGAAAACAGTAGCAGGTTTTCAGTCCAGAAAAAAAAGGGAAAGTGAACCACAGGGCTCAAAGTAACAGTCTGGCAGAGAAAATATATCCTGAACAGCAAATGATTTAAACAGGCACGCTGATTTTGCTGCTCTCATGTCAGCACTATCTATCTATCGCCTTATATATTTATTTGTAAGGAAGGGATTTGCAGGATAATGGCCAAGTTGTAGAAGCTCCCAAAGTCTAGGAGACTGATTTTTCTACTGCAAAGGTTGTTCACAGCAGTGGGTCCCACCAGTTGGATCAGACTTCAGCTGGGGAGCATTCGAATAGTATGAGCAGGTTCCAACCTCATGTTAGCTGGCTGCAGCATTTCATTGTGTGATTCACATTATGCTGGGTAGAATCTCACTCCTGTTTAGCACATTACTTAATGCATGCCTTGTGAAACCCTCACACAGCATTGTTCACAGGATCTGTCCCAAGTTTTCATTATAAAAAGACGTAATGAGAAATTCTGAGTCCTAATATTGGTGGACAGACTCCCACTGATCAGGGCTGTCCTTACCCAGGTGATTTGAGCATAGCCACAGGTCAGCGCAGTGACCCGCCAAGGTCAGGCAGAAGATGCCAGGGAGCATTTCCTGATCATCTCAAGAGGTGTCAGAACCTCTTTTGTACACACACACATCTCCATGGCAGAAGAGGTGTGTCTGGACCTCCTCCAGGCGTCCCCAAGCTGGCTGTAAATTACCAACTTCAAGTGTTGCTACCAGTTAGCACTGCAGCCCTGGAACTGCCTGAATGAGGTTTAACCTTGATTTACCCTTTATTTTATAAAGTTTATCCCTTATTCAGAGTACAATATGCTGAGTACAATACCTCCAATCAATCCTGTTTAAGATAGGCACCTCTTCCCAGCCCAGCTCTGGCGGTAAGAGAAATGGGTGATGATGAAGCCTTGTGTTTGTTCGACCCTGTTTGGAATTTATAGCGCTTTGTAAATGATTTACTGCAATCGTAAATAATTGATGCCTCTGGAAATGGATTCCTGTCAACAATACATTCAGACCCAGGCCTTCGTTTCAGCATCATGGTGGCAATATGCATTTAATGGGGAAATTGGCCTGGTTCCTTTAGGTTCTTATTTATGTCTTGAAATGTAGTGCTTATACACCGGTTGGTGGTTCTCACTTCTGTAAAAGGAAAACTGTGTGGAAGGTGCAGGAGCTGTGGTACACGTCCCACCTGTGAATGGGTAATGCCCTGCTTTGTGGCGGAGTGATGTGAGGAGTTGCATGTGGGCTTTCTGTTATTCTATTAGTCTGAAAAGTGGAGTCTTTCCAGAAAAACAGCATCCCCAGAAGGTCTTGACTGATGGGGATAGACAAAACAGATGAAAATGTTACAGCAGATTGTTGCTTCTCTTCACTTCCCCTCAGCTTGAGATGGAGACTCCTTTGTTTGACTTTTCTTGTCAAGACTTCCCCTCGAGACCATGTAGTTTCTTGCTTATATTCCTTTCTGGTCATATCTCATAGTAAGGAGATAGGAAAAACATCTATCATGCAGACCAGTTTTAAGTCTTTTCATTAGATTTTCCCTTTCTTTCTCCCTGACATGCTGTGAAAGCTTCTGGATGAGAGTGCTGTCTTGCAGGATCAGGGCTGTTGCCCTGTTGTTAGATTCAGTTCCCATCTGCTTCCACCAGTGCAAAGAGCTCTTCTACTGACAGGCACTAAGTGCTCTCTGCCTACATGAAACCAGAACACTTTGGGATTGTAGAGAAACTGGCCATTCCCCTGTAGCTGCGGTCACAGTTGCCACTGCCAGGGAAAACATCAGCGTGGAAAGCAGCAGCATGGAAAATATGGGGATGTTGCACTCGATCATTAACAGGCATTTGACTGTGAACTCCCCACCACCACATGAACTGACTGCAAAGGGGAATTCAAGGAAGGAAAGGTCCCTTGCCAGGAGGCACAGATCTGCTGGGTAAGTTTGCCATATCTGCATTCACAAGTCCATCCACCCTTTTTGGAGTTTTGATACCTACAGCTTCAGCCACATTGACCTGTTGACTCAGCTGTGACAGTAAGTATAGTTCTGTTCAGTGTAGCACATTGCTTATGTATTTTTGAAGTAAGGATAAAAAGCTTGTATGGATTTGTGAATAAATGCAATAGAAAAATAATTCAACTTGTCCTTTAGAGTCAGTAATCCCAAATAGCCAGAGGTTAGGCATTTCACCTAGTGCCTGATTACTATTTTCAATCATCTCATTAAGTGCCTGGTTTCACAGTGACTGCACCACGTTATCTCTGAGGGGATTAGCACACCAAATACAGAGTAATTGAGACCTTGCGATCATTCTGTCACAAGTATCAGCAGAAGGGAGGAAAAACTGTTATTTTTTTAAACAAGATACTTCAAGGGAAGGAATTGCCTTCCAAAAATAGAAGCCAATGCTTCCAGAAGTCACTTGTGATTTTAAGGTGTCACTGTTGTTTGATACATGACTTGGTTCATCTTAAGGGCTGCAGGTCTTAGAGAAGTGATGTCTGTCTTCACTGTGCTATTTACTCAGTCGTGTATAGGGACTGATGAACAGCACAGAGGGAATATAAGGCTGAGCTGGGAATGGATGAAGTCTTTTCTAGGTATGACCCTCTAACATGCCTATGGGTGGGCTGGCCTGACCCTGTAAGATAGCCCTATATCATGTCTGGAGTTGCCTGAAACAAGGTGGGACAGACTTGATGCTCCAGATGGCTTTTTTGCTTTCCTCTTAAATACTCAACTAAGGTATTTTTTTGAGTTCTTTTTGCTTGTGGCTCAGAGCAAAGCCACCTTTGAGCCCACAGCAAGAATAGATCGGCTGAGATTTATCTGCTGGGGACTGTTCTCCAAAGCTTTGCCTCTCCTTTGTGTAATTTCCTAGCTAATCAAGATCCAATTTTCATTATTTTCCTTCACATGTGTTGTGCTGGTGGGTTTTGTTTTTATCGCAAGGCTGTCTTTGCTCCCACTAGGAAGACTGAGACATGGTGATGTGCTGCTAAAGTCTCAGGCTGCGTTCATGTGAGTGGCAGATGGAAACAACCAGCGTTTTAGGGGCTAATCAAGATGACATGGCTGCAGGGCCTGCTGAAAACCCTTCAAAAGGCCAGAGGAGTCAAAGGGAATTCAACAAGTTTCCCAAAACCTAGCTGTGAAACAAGTGGGGTAAAACTGCTTCGCTAATTCAAGCAGAAGGGAAGCAGAACATTTGATGGTGTTGCCACGCATGCAGCCTGCTGCTGGCAGCTCACAGCCTTGCCTTTATCTTTCACTGTTTGCTGTGGTGGTTTTTTTCTTCCAGAGATAGGTACATAACCGTGAGCCCATGGGTCCCCCCGGCATTAGGTGCTTGCACATGTGCGCTTTGCTTCCATCTGCAGTGAGAAAACAGCAGTGCCCGTCCCTGCAGATGCCTCTGTGCAAGTAAGGAGTGAACATTAAGCAAACCCGTGATGGAGGCTTCCCTGAGCAGTGCTGGTGGCTCAGCAACAGCAGCTCGGAGCCACCGTGCTGAGGATAGCTCGATGACAGTTTCATAGGCTGTCAGTGACCGTTGTGCCTGAGTGAGCCAGCTGAAGGGTAATGGGTTTTAATTGCTCTTTGGAGCAGAGGAGGGGGAGCGGGATTGGGTTGGGTTTTTTTTTTTTTTTTTTTTTGGTACCATGGGATGCATTTATAAAACACTTTATGAGGTGAGGTTGGAGGCGGAGAGGGAGTGGAAATGGATATGTGCCTTTATAAAGTAGGATGAAGCAGCTTTAGAAAGGAAAGAGGATTCTTTGATGCATATTTAAGAGGTTCTGTGGATTACAAGGTAGGTAGTCAGCTGACACAAATGGTCTTGGAAAGAGTGGAAGAAGGTGGGTTTGCCCTGCTGAGAGTCTGCTCCTCTTCTTTTTGCATCCCCCAGCCTTTCAGCTCCCCCATGGCTCGCAGGGCTCAGGCTGTCACCACAGGTACTGCATCACAGCTGCTGGGTCCATGCTGCTGTGGGGCTCCCAACCAGTTTGAGGTCTGGGGGACTCCATGGGACTGTTTCACTCCCATCCCCCAGACTGTCTGTGCAAGCCACTGAAATCACCTGGTAATTTAATTTGACTCCATCTCACGTGGTTTGGCTCTGTCTCTTCAGGAAGGCAATGTCGGCGACATGGGCAAGGCAGTGCAGAAGTGAATCCTATCCAGCAGTAGCAAGGAGCCCCTGTCCACACCGTGCCTGGCACCAGCACTGGCTCTCAGTCTTCCCCTTAACTCCCTCCTTCCCAAGGAAATAAAAAGAGACATCTTGGCTCCTTTCTCCCCCAGCAAGTGTCCTGGCAATGGAGGAAGGTCAGTAATGGTTTTCCCTTCCCTTCTTTTTTCCAGTTCCTTTTGTCTGGCATGAGGATCCCTGGCATATCCAATTTATTTTTTCATTTTTCATTCTTGGCGGTGCATTTGAAGCACTAACTGGTGCCACAGGAAATGAGCTGTGGTAGAAGCCTGCGGGGACCTGAGGCTGTGCTGGCAATGATGGATTGTGCAAGTCAGGAGAGTAAAGGAGGCGCTCTCTTCATATTTAAAGGTACCATAAAACACACTGCCCGGAATGAACACACACACAGAGGTTTCTTGCTGGAGACATGTTTATCTATATTACAAATATTCATGGCTCCTTGTTTGTGAAAACTCTTGAAATTTCCCTTATTTAAGAGTGGAGTAAAGGCAATTTACTATCCATGTTTAAACATTTGTTCCAAAACCACGTTTTCCAACACAGGACTGCATTTGGCTTTACCTGCTTGCTTCTAGGTCATGGTTGTATTGTGTTTTGTTTTCTGCTTTGTTTATTAATTTCTACCAAATTAACCTCTTCTTTTTCCATCTAGCCAGGAGATAATGAACTTGTATGATAGTCTTTCGTGGCATCTGTTAAACACTACTTTGAAGCAAGCTAAGCTAATGATATGGGTAATTAAACCTCACACTTCGGATTGTAAGATGATTGGTGGCAGACTCAGGATGGCTTTATTCCCTCCCCACCTCCACTCTCCCTGGCCATTGTGGCTATGCACAGATGCCTACGGCCCGTGTGTGGGGAAATGTCACCTTTCTCTGGAGCAGTGAGCTTTATGAGAAAGACTAGGGTTAACAGGGGCTAATACATACCCATGGTCTGTCCCAGCGTGCCAGACTTCATGAGTGAAGGTCTGGGTGTCTCAGCAGACCTCACTTCCCTGAAATCTTGGCCTGAGTCCTGTCAAGGGGATGCTCCTACCTGGAGTGAGTCCCACACGCGTTACTGCCAAGAAGCGTCTTGGGCAGGCCCTTGAATTTAAAGGGTGACTCTTCCCATGTGAACATTAAAAGTCATTACGGAATCTTCAGTCGCTGAAATAGTCTTCTTGGCCAAAATGAATGTTCCTTCCAGATAGCAGTTCACCTTGCTATGCAGTTAGATATGTTCCTTCCTTTCCTCATCCTGCACTTTCTGGGCTGCACAGACATATAGGCACTGACAGGCACCAGAAGCAGCCATGCATAGATCAGGGATGGGTTGGTGCTTTGCTACCAAGAGCAGAGAGATGACAGTGATGAGAACTTGTGGAAAAATCTCACCCTGGAGCTTCTATTTTCTATCTGTTTTAGCTCTGAAATGAGAAAGAGGAGCTCACATTTTTAAAATATTGCTTAGTAAATCAGTAGAGATTCATTCCTATCCCACAAAAGATGGAACTTCAGCATAAGAAACAGCAAGCAGATCGTTAGCTGTTAGAGATGTGATAAGCTACTTGCTGGGGAAAGTGATAAATTTGTTTTCTTGCACATTTGCACACTTTCCTCTTACCTCCTGCCCTCCTTCCTCAGATAGTTAAAACTGTTTAAGGGCAATTCCTGTGACCCAGATATGTCACTGACACATGTTGGCATGAGCTGTTGAGCACTCTGTGGCATATAATGCAATGGCTTGTTTTTGCAGAGTTCAGGGTAACACCACTCCAGTTGTGAGGTACCTGTATCAAGCAGGCACTATCTATACCATCATTTAATTGTTCAAAGCAGAGAGAAAAGCAATGAAAAAAAGCCCCAAGGGAAAAGATAAACTGTAGATAAGTTTATATTTTCTATTCTGAACAATAGATCAGAGACCTGCAGTAACAACTACATCAGCATTTATTGCATCTCTGATCTAAAAGCTGACTGATAAATTCTAGCTAATTTCCAGACTTGGTTTAGAACGAAGCAGCAATCTCTTCTGAACCTCTTTTATATGCCCATTTTTATTGTAAAGCTATAAAGTAAATTTTTTTTTATGATTTGGCTTTTAATGTCCTCCAGTGTTACACTTTTGCTCTCAATTAACTACCAGCCTGGCCAGACACACTGCAGCCTAGCTCTGTTAATATTGAAAGGCAGTGCCAGTTGATGCTTCAGGAGTCACAAGCTTAGTTTCAGAGCTGATGTAAACTGTCACAGTTGCATGACAGAAAGTGTACAGCCCTGGTCAGCGGGTCCTCTGCAGGACTGAACAACAGGCTTTCCTTGGCAAAGCCGTTCAGGCCCTAACTTCAGAGATACTGACCAGAGTGGGAATTATATACCCTGAGGTGTAATATGCATTCCTTTGTAACCGAGTCCTGCCTGAGCTGAAGCTGCTACGCACCGTCCTCATAAGAACTCAATAATATTTTCTAATAAAAATAGATGCAGTTTTATCTTGTCATTATTTAATTACAAGTACTTGCAGCAAATATTTTTAGACCATATTCTGCTTTATTTTCAAGAGTTTGGTATTAACTCTTGCATTTTCTTAATTTTTTTTTGCTCTTCACTGTTATATGCCCTACACCTTTGAATTATTATTATTGTGATTTCAGTCAACAATTCTTACCAAACCCTGTGTTTTTATTGTGAGTCTCATGCATCAATCCCATATTCAGGAGCCAAGTGACTATCAGTGTTGCAGCATATTGATAAAAAGTCAAAGCCCCAGAGGCTTCCAGTTTGGAAGTCCAGCTCCCTTTTTTCTGATTTCATATGGGAAACCCAACCAGGATCCCCAGTCTGAGCAGAGACCAAAGGGGCCACTTCCTTGGGAGCAGGAGTGCCAGCTCCCCGGGAATGCTGACTTGCTCCTGGGCAAGGACAGTGATTTGGCTGCCTAACAGTGCCCTCAAAAGTGGGAAATTTAGGGACAAACATTAGCCTCCACTGAAACAAATCAGCGGGTTATAGTCTTTCTAAGCCCCAAGCCTGCAAGCTGGTTGTTTGCAATGTTGTGTTAACCATCTCAAAGGGTTGACATTTCAAAACAAGCAAACCAAGACATTCTCCTTCTCCCAACTCCCACACAGTCATCAAATACTTTCTCAGGGGATTATTCGACACTGGGAAAAAAATACAATAAAAAGAATGAGCCCTTTCAAGGATTCTGTTAATGGCCCAAGGACTGAGCTATATCCCGGGAGATGGAGCTCTCTGTCTTACACAAGAGCTGCAAAGCCTGCTGGAAAAACACATGTACCCAAGAACATGTTCATTATGACTCCATTAAGCTTTGTGTTGATATGCTGAAAGATAAGGACAGAGTCAGGCCAGTCATAATTTCTGTCCCTTTCTCCCTTTACTCCTACATTTCCACACTGAAGCCTGGAGTTCCTGGTCTCCACCAGGCCAGTGAACTTTGTTAAGGCAGAAAATGTGGTACAGCAAGTGATGCTGTGTCCAAGAAAAAAATCACCTTCCCCCTACAGTGGTAACTGCTGAGGATCTGATGTAAATTAGCTGCTTTCACGGATACCAAAATACTTCAGTGAAGAAGATTTTGATAGTATTGAGATTTTGATAATATTTTGGGGGGAGGTGGGGACATGTAACCTAATTGACCCTACATCCCTCTCATGCAATCTGCTGAGCTGCAAATGCAACGAAGCATTTTTAAGTCCACACTGATGCTGCTTTGCAGAGTTCACAAATCCTCTTTGGATCAGGCGCTCTGTGGTGCTGAGGGTTGGGACTATGTTAGCACAAGCTTCCACCTTGTGGTTACGAGCTCTGGGAGAGGAGTGTGATAGTTTTCTTCAGCTGTATATGGAAGAGATAAGTTATATATTAGAACATCAGAGCACTGGAGCACTGGACATCATGAAGATGGCATCACTTTGCATGTGATGAAGGAGATTGTGGGAGCTCTGGGCAACCAGCTCTCAGAAAGCAAGGGCAGGATTTTTGAAGTGCTGAGCAAGAACACATGTAACATTTTGTACTGATGGCCATTCAAAGAGCTATGTTTGTGCTCCCAACACCCTCTGCCTGCAGGGCCCCACAGAAACTCCTGGATAAAATTGGATGTCTGTGGATCGGGAGTTGAAGAATAAAATCAATGCAGGGTGGAAAACAATAACTGCATAATCTGATGTTAATTTTGCATGTGGTATTCTTCACATGGAGATTAGTGTTGGGTTGATCATCTAGAAGTGGCACCATCTCAAGTTTAGCTTAGACGGAAGACCTGGACTCAGTGAAATCAAGTATAAGCATCCCCAACCCTCATCAATAAAGAGCAGACACTCACTTTTCAATCTAGTTATCAACCATCTCTGAGCAGATCAGTGGGTTTTTGTGAAAGACCTAATACAGCCTTGTGGCCAGATCTCTTAAAGAAAGAGTATATACCTAGAAAACACTTTACTTCCTCTCATTGTGCTGCTGATTAATAATCATAGCAAATGGAGAAGCAATTTGAAATTATTTAGACTGTTATGCCATCATCAGTAGTGGCTTTTTTATATCTACTAGAAAAAAACCCCTTGATTATAAGGACAATAAAATGGCACATGGTAGAGGACAGGAGAGTCTCTCTTTTGTAGCATGGTCATTTGGTCCCGGTGCTGCGTCCCCAAGATCAGAAGGATAAGGGCAACTGTTGAGACTCATTACTTATCTCAGTGTGGCTTGTGAACATTTACAAGTGGAATTACTGGTGTGGCATTTCTGTTCGAAGTCTTTGGCCATGTATCGCTAAGGGTGGAACAGGAAGGGAGCTCCAGTTTTGGGGATGCAATTTTACTTCCAGCTGAAGTTTAGAAAGCAGAGTGTGCTCTCTGAAGCAGTTATTTTGATAGATAATGACCAGGTCTCACCCAACTGAAACCTCCCTGTGCCTTAGCAACCGCCTTCCCCTCCCGGGAAATGATGGATTAAGTAATCTGTGTTGCAGTGCTGCTGGCCATAAGGTTGTAAATTGCATGCATGTGCTTCCAGAAATATGAGATCCCGCATTGGTTTTTAAAGAACTGCCACAACAGTGGCAGTGCTGATAAAATCTCCCTCTCTCAGGGGGTATGCACTGAACCAAAATCTGCTCTCAGACAGGCCCATGAATCAATGGGTGATGAGCACACGCCTCTGACAGCAGATGCTTCCCTTTAAGGGCTGCCGAGCTGAGTGAAGTATCTCTTCCTGAGACATTTTGCGGTAGGTTGGCGTGTTACTGTAAGTGAACTATTGCTGAGGTGATTGCAGGCAAACAGGAGCCATTTAGAAATAAAATGAGAATAAAACAAATCATAGAAACAAAGCCTTTCCATTTCAAAAGGGTGCCTCTGTCACGCAGATCTGGGCATCGCTGTGGATCTGGTCAGTAGCTGGTGTGGTTGTCCATCATTTTTGTTGGCTTGAAGCAGGTGATGCCAGTTTGTACCAGTCAAGACCCAAGGTCAGATATTCATGTCAGCAGAGCCACAGAAGTAGCAATGAAAGAGCAGCAAAGCTCATTTTCATCATCCTCAGCAGTGACTTAGTGGGGCATTGGCAACATCTGCCAAGGAATAGGCTGT
This sequence comes from Sula dactylatra, assembly GCA_013389905.1. Classification (NCBI taxonomy): domain Eukaryota; kingdom Metazoa; phylum Chordata; class Aves; order Suliformes; family Sulidae; genus Sula; species Sula dactylatra. Next base: position 16,403 of record WEKW01020357.1, read on the forward strand.
GGCTCTGAATCTGTGCCTCATGCTGACTGCTGCCTTTCTCTGGCAGTAAAAGTGATGTTTGCTACCTCCCACTTGTCATCCAAGTAATTGTGGGGCCACACTCTCCAGTCATAACAGTGCAGCGATAAGGATTTCAGTGACTTTCAAAGGCTTGTTGGGTTTGGTTTTTTGTTTTGTTTCAGTGTTCTGGTTAGAGCAAAGCCTTGCAAGGTGTTGTACTGGTATAACTGGGTGGGACAGAGAGGGTTGTGCCATGTCATCCATGGGGCTGAGGTCAGGAAGGGAACAAAATACTGACTCAAGCCCAGGGGGAAAGCATGAAGCTTGTCTCTCCCTGTAAGCCTGACTTTTTGGATGGGCAGCTGGCCTGAGGGCTGCCTTGCAACAGCCCATTCATCTCATGGAAATGCTCTGTCTTTGAAATAAGCTCCTCTGAAGGAGTCTCTTATTTGGATTGCCTATTTATGGCTACATCCTGTTTTTTCCCAGCGCTTGATCTCCTGTGTGCTAAATGCTGTGTTTTCCTACCTGCTCAGAGATCACGGTCTAGCTGGGGCTAAACTCATGTTTCAGAGGGAAGTGAAAGGCAGCAGAAATCCAAAAGTGCATTCACAAGGTGGGATGTGATTTCACTCCTCTTGGGTTGATGGAGCCATATCTGAGAGCTGCTCATTTCAAGCAGAGCCAATCTCCATTTTGGAGCCTGGCAGGAGCCCCAGCACTGGCTCCGATTTTGCTAGATGTGATGTTTTGGGCTGCCAGTTGTAACACTGCATGGCTGTCTGACAGCAAGAGGAAAAGTCCCCTTCTGGCATTCGTTTCTGAAGAAAGTGCTGCAGGGCTCTTCAGAAATGAAAAATAAAGCAGTAGCAAAGAGAATTGTCTCCAGTCTAGCTCACGGTCACCCCAAAGTTGTTTGTAGCTGAGCTGCAGCTTAGGGAAGGCAGTAGAACCTGGACTAACAGGAAAAGGGAGTAACGCCATACTCTGGGGACCCTGCAGCATCGTTGCTTTTTGCTCAGGGCTGGAGGTTTGACCTCACCTCACCCCTCCGGGAATGGCTCTACTGGGAAGCAATAACTCCCGGCGTGAGCTTGAGTGAGGTCTCCTGTATGTTGGCCGTCAGCCAGAAAGGCTTGCCCTCCCTTACCACCCTAGCGTGGCCGGAGTCCTCCTGCCACATCAGTCCCCCAAGCAAAAGCCAAGCCACCTGTTAAATGATGATTTTGCAATTCAGCCCAGAGGGGGATTGAAGGAGTCTGACAAACTCACTCTTTGCATTAGCGATGCAAGGGATGCAAGGCGGAGTGTGGCAGCAGTGGGCAACAAGCGCACTGTCCAGCTATCGCTGCTTCCTGAGAGCCAGAGCAGGGAGCAGCCTGTGCTGGCTTTGCTCCAAAATCACTGCCTGCTCCATCCGATCAGTAGAGAAGCTGCCTTAGCACTGCTAGAGGGAGAAGTGACAAAACTGCAATCTAAATGTGGCTCTTTCAAGCTCTCTGAATGACAGAAAACACCTGACACACTGTGTTGGGGAAGGCTGGCTGTTTCCTTCTGCATGCTGACAGGGGCATTAAAATGTATTTTTTAACAGCTGGGGATGTCTTGCCCTGAGGAGTGAACTTAATTCTTAGTCTGCCAGGCACTACTTTGTGAGTGACAGTGATTTGTCCCCTGTGTGTTTGTTCTCCTTCTTGCCCTCTTGCATTCCTCTTGCATTTTGTAGAGCTGTATTTGACAGTCTAATTTCATATAACTAGTAACATTATGTAATGAAATGAACTCAAATATCCATTTATCTCTCCAATGCTGAACTACTTGGTAAACACGACTTTGCCCACCTCTCCTGCTGAGCTTCTGCTGTGGTTCAGTTTTCTGATCTCCCTTTAAAACAAATATTTTGATGAGAGAAGTACTCTGACTTCTATCTTCCATGTGACTAGGCCAGGGAAAGTGGCCCTTTGGTGACAAGTTGCAACAAGTAACTAAACAGAAAGCTAACCTGAAATTGGTTATTTTAATTTTCCAGGTAGAAAGCTTGACAGTACATCTCAACCCTCCCCCTCATCTTGACATCGAAACAAAATGAATGCACAAATCCCACCTCTGCTGAAATCAGAGGAATCCCAGCTCTGCCGGTGCTGACTTTGACAGGCGCCAGGCTTTGCCTCTGCAGCTTATGGTCTTTCCTATTCACCATTGATCTGGAGCCACAGAGATCTGGACTGTCATGCCCAGGTGAGAGGGACCTTTTGAGGTAAAGGACTTGGATGCATGTGTTACAGCCCCCTCTCAGTGGGGGTGGTGGTGGGGGGAACTGTGGAAACGCAGTTTCAGATCAGTGCAGGACACCTGAGACAACTGTCAACTCTGGTTGCCTAATTAGAGGGATTTTCTTAATAAGACCCACCAGGAGGTTTGTAGCTGAGGATATATATTGCACACAGTCTGTGAATGCATACAGGTTCCGTTCACCCAGAGAAATGACTGATGGGTTTCATAACAGCTTCTTAAAAAGTTTTTGCTCTTGGCCACCAAAATACCTCTGGGCAATCAGTTCCACTGGGTAAGTCTATGGGGAGAAATTTTCTTTCGGTAGCTCATCTTAATGTAGAAGGCAGACATATCTCCTTGGTATTGCTTGGAAAAGGTACAAACGAGAGCATGGGTATCATCATCAACTTCTTTATCCTGCTCTTGATCTTCTAAACTTCTGTCATCCCCTTATTGTCCTCTTTGGAAATCTCATCTTCATCCTCTGTTCCTGCAAGGAAGAGTCAGATGCAAGTCATTTTGAGAATCAAACTGTTCAGACCTGTTTTGAAGCCAATGCTTTTAAAATAATTTTCATTTTTATTTTTTCTGATTCTTTGCTTTTTCCATCACATTACACCTATGAATAATTTGTTTTGATAAATTTTCCATCAAATGCTTTTTAGCCAGATGCAACAAAGCCCTTTGATTGAAAACTGCATCTTTTACAATGTAACCCTAGCCCCTGGCCTCATCTTTTCCCAGCCATGGCTCAGCCTTGGTTTTTGACATTAGCATGGATTTTGCTGACAAAATAAATTCTCAATAAAGGGAAGGGGAGTGGGGAGGCACAGTTCAAAGCTGGCAGCTTCACAGACCTCATCCATTCAACAGAGCAGTGCAAATGACTCTTCTTATTACCTGTTTTGAAGGATATCATAGCACATCCTCCAGAAATGGGAGAAACAGATGTTTTTCTACTCATTGCCTGTACTCCCACTTCCCAAGTTGGAACAAACTGTGAAGGGAAGTGGCTGGTAACAGTGCATCACACCTTGCCCACCTGTCCTGTCTCTGCATATATAAATACATATGTGAATCCATAGATAACTTGTATATTTGAGGTGGGTTAGCCCTATGATTGTATACAGCATGTGATAAAGCAAGTTGAAAGCATGAAGGCAGGTCCCCCTGGTAGTGGAGACCACCTCAGCAGCAAAACTGTCTGCTTTCCGCCTTGGCCTTTGCTCCTTGTCCACGTGGGCTGAGGGTGGTGGTCTTTCAAGCGGAAAGCAGTGGTGCAGCCTGCTGTTCCCAACCACCACTGCTCTGTGGCTTGTTTATAGCCACAAACAGTGTGAAATGAATTTGGGTTACAGCCGCAGTTGACAGCACTGGTTCCTCCTGCTGATCCACAAGACACTGGATGTTTCCTGCCCATTGAGGGGTCGGTAGGGATAGGAATAATAGCTACATGGTGGAGTTTGGGCAAGATCTGTGTGTGTGTTGTCCATCCTCTGTAGTTCAGTAAAATGGCTTTAGGTGAGAATGAGGATCCCATTTGCTAGGCATGCTCTAAACATGTACTGAAAGACTGGTCCTGCACCTAGTGATTTGCAACTAGTCCAGAGACAGAAAGGAGGAGAAATTACCCCAGTTTACAGTGAGGAAGCAGAATGCTAGAGAAAATAAATGAGTATGGACTGAATAGTGGGTCAGTGATATACTTCGACTCAGACTTTGAGGCACTGGATCTAACCCTGAGATCCTTCTGCTCATGTTTTGCCTTTTCTGTTCCTCACCATGCCATGAAAACAAAACCCAACAAGGAACAGCAATTTCCCTTCAGGATGGAGGAGGAGGGAGAGCACCACATGGGCAGCAATCATGCACTTCTCATGCTTTCAGCCCATATGGAGTGTAAACTCAGTTCTGAAGAAGAAGCCAGAATACTATTTAATATTTTATTTTTAATAATCAGTATGGCCATATGGAGTAATTAGAAAGATGTCAAGTGCTAGACCGTGAAGGGGTTACTTTCGGATGTTTCCACTGGCATCAGTTCTTTTGGCTGGCCTCAAAATCACAGTTGATATGGCCTAAATTGGCAGAATTGAGCTGCAAAATGGAGAAAAGCTACAGATCTTTTTTCTTCCGTCCTAGCATTCTCTATAAAGTTGGCTCAATGGGCTTTTTCCTCTCATATTCATTAATATACATTTTAAATGCTTAATTTAGAAACAACCACAGTTCTTGATCACCTTCCTGTTTACATTTTGACGTTGCACTCAGAGCGAAGGGACCCCTCTTGTACTTTTTATCTCTCCACCACTCTCCAAGCTTTGTCACCCTCCTTCGGGATCTCTTTTCAAAAGATCAAGAGTAGAGAAAAGGCTTCAGATGGTATAAATATTGCAGGAACCAGTGTTCATCAGAGAACGGCCTTCTTTAAGATCAATATGTCTTCCTGAGGGGGCATTCAGTCCTTCAAAGCAAACAAGCTGGGAACATTAATTCAAATGCTTTTATACTAAATACATATACATGAATTAGCCCATGTGGCTGTGATAAATAAGTATTATATAAGTGAGGTTTAAAGCAAACCACACATGCAAAAAAAAAGCAGACTCTGCAAATTTGCTAGGCACACGCCAGTTTCTACTGCCGATCTTCTGATGACCGAGATAATTTTGTTAAAGGGCTAAAAGGAAATTCTCTCCACCTTTGTGAATACATTGATCTGGGCTCTCAGAATCTTTTCTTGAAAGGAGGAATACCATTATACTGATGTGTAAGTCAAGATATTTTGCAAAATGTGCTGAGTCTACATTTTGCAGTCTGTTATTGCCTGGATTTGGAAATGTGGTCGTTTCTCAGGGCAGGGAGAGAAATGGAGATGGGGTTATCTCCATCTCAAGGAGGGAAGGTGGAAGCAATGTGTCTTTATTTCTTTCTGTGTCAGACATTGAAAACTGGCTCAGACTGATGTCAGATATTTTGAGCAGGTTTGTAGCCTCCCTGAGATGAGTGAATTGTGGAGCTGTAACTGCCCTGCAGTGACAGCAGGAGCCTGGCAAAGATTGGGCTTGAACTGGAAGTGGATAATACCATTTGATTCTTTCATGATTCTGATACCAGCTTCCCTCCTCTCAGTGCCCCAGGGTACCGGTACAAATGAAACTTGTTGGAGAAGGGTCCATGGAAATCCAGGAAAATTGGGATGGTCCTGAATAGACTGTTTGGGTCTGTTCATGTTCAGGATAGCCCCTGTCCCTCAGGGAAATCACAGTCTCCTGCAACCCTGGAGGAGGTAAATGTTCTTAAGAACATTTGAGTCGCTAGGTTATTAACTCTGGATAATGGTTCCAAGAAAATCCTTCCCTCATAAAATATAAAAGGGGAGAGAAGAGAGAGAGCAGGAAAAAATTCGGAGAGGTCAATCATAGAGAAAATGTTATTAATTATGACGCATTTGAAAAACACGTTAGAATAACCAAGTGGAAGAAAGGGGAAGGAGAAAGAGTCTAAATCAGTATGGGAATTAACAGAAAAATAGCCTTGTGGTCATTAATTCATATCTGGCACAGCTGGCAGTTCAAAAGAATCACTTCATATGTTAGAAAACGGGCTGACTGGTGGCTAAAGCATGGGACAAAGTGGGTGTTTGTTGTTTCATTTTTTTATACTGCTGTGGTCTGTGCCTTTTTTGAGTTTGAACAACTAGAGGATTTCCTCTTAACCTATGAGCTCTCTAATTCAGCAGGATGGAAAAAAATCAAAGCCTTCAGCATGACTTGGCCAAACCTCCTGATTGGGCCAGGTGTCAGTGCAGCAAAAGTGTATCTATGGGCCTGTGCAGACACAAACTCGGAGTGTTGCAGACTTGATACAGTACCAGCATCTTGATGTCAATGAAAGTACATATGTTTTTGTCCCTTAAAAGAGTTGAAGTCTTCTAAATTGTTGATAAACCAACTTTTATGCACTACTTAATTCCTTTTCTGCCAGGTGCTCATGTCTGGAGTCTCTGATCGTGGGTGGTGACGAGCAAGCAGATTTATATCACAGCATGGGGTGCTGAGCTACTCAGACATGAGGATGTGTCTTCCATGCACTGAGGCAGGAGTGAGTTCACCTATTTTTCTGAGCACAGTTTCCTTCTGAATCAACATAATCTCCATCCAGCAGCCTTGAGTGCTGTGACGAAGACTCATGAGGAGACCAGCGCTAGGACAATGCAGTGTGCAAGGGCAGGCTTTGCTGGGTCCTTAGCAGAAGAGAGCTTTGTAAGGTAAGAAGCAGAGCAAGCAGCTAAAAGGTTGTAGCTGAGAGGCGGTCATGCTGTTCTCCATGCTTTTGGTGTTGAAAGGTGAAGTCCACCTTTTATTTGCAGAAAGATAGAGTTAGTTGCAAATAATTTTGGCAAATGATGTTGCCTGCTCCCAGGTCCTAAGGCACCTCTAGCCTTTCCCAGCCAGCCACTGAAATGGAGTTTCCACTCATCTTACTCTTTATCTTTAAACTAATGGGCTGAAATCTCCAAGTAGCTTTCTTCTGGTCTTTCTGATTTGGGGCTGTAATTTTCTGAAAGGAAGACTAAATGAATGGAAAACTACCAGCCAGAAGGGTCAGTTTTCATGTGGGTGTTCTGGTCCTGACATGCAACAGATAAAATTTAAAGGAATTTCATACAGGAGGGATGGAGAACCAAATGGTAAATCCAGCAGGCCTGGCAAGGCTGCTGTGAGTTATTCCTTGACCTTAAGCAGCTCCACAACATTTATGTGCATTTTGTTCATGGCTTTCAATCTCACAGATCCATCTGTGCTGCCTACTGGAATGGGGACAACAGAGACTCCTGAGACATTTCCCAGGGTCTCTGATACAAAAGCCACAAACTCCTTTCCATCAACCTCATTTGACACTGTTGGAATTGGTCTGTTTGATTAGGCCTGTGCTTTTTCTGTTCCTGTGAAAGTGTTTGACATTTGCGTTCCTCTGAAGAGTGTAAAAACAACCATGTGTGCAGAATATGTGGAGTATCAATTCAGACTAAAATCAGTATAATTATATATATTTTAATCAATATTTGCAGCATTATAAATAACTGGGAGGTGATGTTTGACTAGCTTTTGGACTTACTGGATGGACGTGTTTTCCACGTGTATGGCTCGGAGGTCCCTTTCTGAATTTATATTATTCTCCTACAAATAAAGTTTGACAGGAATCAGAATAAAGCAAAAGCATCCAAACAACCTGGAAGGGAGGTGCCTCCTGCACAACACATTGTGCAGGATAGGTGTACATGTCTCCCTGAGCAGTACATCATAATTTGTCCTTTCATTAACTATAGCTCTTGTGCTCAGGTCATTGTTTCACTTCAATGAAAGCTCTTGATAGCTGCAATTCCCCCTCTTCTTCCCAAAACAAATTCTGATTCAAAGCCTCCTGTAGGCAACGCAAAGACTCTTGTTGACTTCATGGTTTTTGAATCAGACCTTTGCGGGTTTTTTTAGACAGAGAGAAATGTAGTTACACCCTCTCGATCCCACTCTTCCCCTACTCTTTCTCTTGGTGTTCATGGTTATGAGTCTGCAGGTTCTTTTCTGATGTGAGCTTTTCTTTCTAAAGGAGGGATTCCCTGTGTTCCATACCATATGGATCACATGTCCATATGGTCAGTATTGACATGGAAAGCCAACTCTACTTAAGCGATGGGCTAGTATAATATAAACCACCTGTCTGGAAGCTGTGAAACAGGTTAGGGTGGGCTTGTGCCCAAGTGATTTAATTTGCTGCTAAAAATCTGTTCTTCGGGCTCAGCAGAGCAGTGGGGTACTGGTAGCAGTCCAGCAGAGAGCACATCAGGCTGCTGAAGTTGCGCAAACTGACGTTTTGGTGTACGTGAGAGCTTGATGAGAACAGGGCAAATGCCAGTCTGGATTAGCTCTGTGCAATGCTTCCATCAAAACATACCTTTGCCTTTTACAGTTTGGGATTTTCAAACTACAGGGAGCTGGGCTTGCCCAGTCCTTCAAGGCCACGTGAGAGGCAGGCTGTTGCTCAGCAAATGGGACCTGGGAAATAAAAATGCAGCAAAGGGTTTCCTGCAACTTCTCATTCTGGTGTTGTTCTGGTTTATTTAATTTGGCTCCTGCTACGTCTAAAGGAGGGGAAGACACAACACAAGCAGGCAGGCAGCAATATAAAAGGTTAGCTTCAGAAAGAGATGTGGGTGTATGAACAAGCAGAAGCTGACACTAAAAAAGGTCAGATATTTAAATGGCCTGATTTAAATAAGGCACTCGGCAGGCTGTACTGCCCCCAGAGGAGATTCCTTGTGTGGGTTTATGAACTCTGGGAAAGGGGCCAAGTTAGCCCTAATTGTATTTTGTTTAATCAGCTATTTAAATAGCGAACTGTTTTCTTGGCTCTCTTCCCCATTGAGATCACATCTTTATACTCTTGACCTTTTTGTTTTATGCAAGAGGCTCTCTTATTGGTTTGGACCCTACTTCTGAATCCAGGTAAGTCACCTGCACTTAGTTTGCTCTTACATCACCTCTCTTGGAGGAAAGTCCAAGGTTATTTATTTACCATTTTCTCAATATTAAAGAAATATAGAATTTCATTTTTTTCCATTTTCAATATGCAAACCAAGAAGGCCGTCTGGAATAAAGGGAAGTATATTTAAGGATGTAACATAAGTGGATTTCCAGACAATACCAGGAACATCTTGTACTTTTGCTTTGAACAGTGTTTGGAGAAAAACACAGCTCAGCTATCTTCAACATATATATTACTCCTCTCTTCTAAAGCTTCATTTAGCTGTAAAGAAATAACAGGAGGGCAGAGGAATTAACTCTCTGAGACGTCCATGCAGTGTGTTCACAGGACCATTCTCCACCATGAATACTGAGTTCCCTTGAAATTCAACAGGGTCTGGATGTATATTGGTTGAAGAATAGAAGACTGAAACGATGCTCATGCCTTTCCCACCTCTCAGTTTGAGAATGAGTGAGATCTGGGTCATATACAGCTTCCTTCTAAAAAGCTAATATCATAGGTTTTAGCCTGGGACCCACCTGCTGGTGGATAGAGACCTGCATGTTATCTTCAGAAGGTGGAGACAGTCATATCACGGTTAGTGTTGTCATTTCATTCACAGCATTTCTAAGCATCTCAGATATTTCTCAAGAGCTTGAAAAACAATTTAATTACAGGTATGGATTTAACAAGAACAAGACACTATCAAACAGCAGCCAGGTGGATTTTAATGAGGAACACACTGGTCCTCCAGTTTATCTTGTAGCTAGAGCCTTACTGCCCAAACAGACACGGACATTTTAACAGCAGCCTTTTAGCTTTTTTGCCCTTGGCTGGGAGCAGCTCCTCTGGCTTTCCCTCTTTAAAAAAGAGCATCCTTACACTTTAGTCCCTGGACTAGCCCTCTCCAAGAGACATCTCTTCCCTCTCACCTCATTATGGTATGTTTGCGGTTACAGAAATTTTGAAAATAGGGTTGTCAAAAAAAGTACCATTGATGCTGCTGAAACCTGCTCCCTCTCTCCCTGCTGCCTTCTCTGCACGGTTCAGGGAGGTCAGGTTCACCTCTGTGAAGGCCACAGTTCAGATTGCCATGCCCCAGTTCTGAGATCCTCTCTGCACTCCGCAAGTTGTGTGTGTTTAATCATCCCCTCTGCTGTGCTGGCAGGGTGCTGAGGGGATGGTTTTGCCTTTGCTCTGGCAGCCAGGTGGGATTCTGCTTGTTCAGGAGCAGGAGGCCACGGGTCGCTTGTGCACTGAGGGGATGTATGTCCTGAGAAATACACAGGCTTTCAAAGAGGTATGAGCATCACCATTTTACTGTTGGGACACTGATGTGCTTCTGGTGCAAATTCTGCTTTCTACTGTTGTCTCCTTTCTCCCCATTCTTCCTCTTGTGCTGATGTGTACCCAGGGGTGGCATCTCAAGGAAAGTTAATATTGTTTCTGTAGTGTTGGTAAATGCAGTTTTTCTAAGGGGGAGGCCTGTAATTCTTTGGCACCAAGTGCCTCTGTCCCCTTGCCCCTACATAGCTCATTTACGCTCTGGTCTTGAGGGGACAGACAGACTGAATTTTAAATGGGAAATTGGCACCAGTCTTTCCTTGGCACATCTTGGCTTTAGGAGGAATATCTGAAAACAAAGGAAACTTGCATCAACGGGGTCCTTGGGCAGGGGAGAGAAGTATTGGTAGAAATCATCTGCTTTTCAAAACAACAGAGTTCCCCTTCTGCTGCACATTCCCCTTCAACACCTCTGTCTCCCAGAGGAAAATCGCTCTGCGCATCTGAGATTGTGAGAGCCTAAATGAGTCAAACCTCCCTTTCCCTCTTCGGTAAGGTAGGGCAGGCTCCAGGATTAGTTATGCAGCTGATTGTGCCTCTAATAAACTAAATGTAATTAAAAAATAGAGCAGGGCCATTGCATTTTAACAGCTTGGAGCTTTCCCTGTGGAAGGATCAGCAAACAGTGAAAGAATATGAAGATTCAGCTCCCCAGCACCTGCTGGGCAGCCTCTGTCAAGATTAACAGCATCTCACCAGGTTATTAGAGTGAACATGAATACTTTGGAGGCTCTGTGGGTAGTTATGGTATCACGTTTTATTATCTTCCACTGAAATGAAATTACTTATTGTAATTGCTTGTCAGTCACAGGCCAACAAATCTGACAAAGGAAAGCTTTTGTGCTGTGAATGGGGAGCAGGAGACAGAAGGGAGAAGATGGACTGAGCAAAATTCTGCTCGATGTTTTTGGGGGAAGGGGGGAGGCTGAGAAAATATAACCAGAGAGGGAGGGAGAGGAAGGGCTTCTGCCTTGCATAGTGAGCTGAGACAAACAATTCTGGCCAAATGACCTAAACTGAGCAAGCGTCTTTAAGAGTTGTGAAGGGAGTGAGCAAGATAATCCAGAGTGGTGTGTTAGGCTGGGTGGAAGCGACTGCTTTGTGGGTAGTGTATCAGCCACAGTAGCTCAGCAGGTTCTTGATAACATCAAATATTATGTCTCTCTGAGACACTGCTGAAGTTTGATGCCTGGGAACCACCAGTCAGCAGGAGATGTAAGCTTTGCACATTGCAGAAATCTGAGACAGACAAGAAAACGATCCATTTGTTTTGTTTGCTTTTGGACGGCTCAGCCTTTTCTGTTAGACTTGGACTTAAAAGAGGGAGAACAGTGTCTGGGAACAAAGGTGCTGGGAGCAAAGGGGAGTGCAAGGGAGCACTACAGATATTTGGAAGTGAAGACTGCTGTACCAGCAGATAGATGTGCACTTTTAAGAGATCAGGGAGCCAAGATTGCAGGAGGCCAGTAATCATGTATAATCTGTTATGGTGCGAGGGAGAGATGTGATTATTTTAGCTGCAGGCAGTCAGCAGTTCCAGCCCTACCAGGAGGGTGGAACTCACTGCAGCTGTTGAGGCAGGGATCATCTTTTCCATCTGAAGAGCATCTCTCAGCTTTGCACCAGCAGAAGGCAAAGGGCTCAAAGTGTAATTAAGATGGAAGTGTGCCACTGATGAGGGAAATGGCCCCAGTGTTTGCCATTTGCCATGAAATTACATAAATCCACCAAGTAACCATGTTTCTCAGCTGTTTGAAAGCTTTGTAGCGAGCCCTAAAAGGGTGTAAAAAAAAAAAAAAAAAAAAAAAAGGAAAAAAGACAGGCCCAATCTCAAAATCTCTAAGAGAAAGAATAACCTTGAAAGGACTTTGTGTCTTGTGTGCAGCCATAGCACCATCAGGCAACAGGAATGGGTAAGACCTCAGGAACAAGGCAATCATTCCCTAATTCCTCAGTCTTCATGCTGTTTTCTGGCATTTGCAGCTCCAACTTCCAGCTCAGAAATATTGTATTTCCTTTTGCATCCATGATGCTGATATTTCATCACTTTTGGAATTTTCATATATTGTAGTACCTGCAGCCTTCTGCAATATTTGAAGTACATATGTTCCTTCACGTATTCTGAACTTGTTACTTCCTGACCTCATCTGATGCCTCCTCATTGCTGCTTCAGAAGAGACTGTGAGCAGCTGCTCCTTATGCTATGGCTCATGCTACTCACAAAATGCTGACTCAGTGACCAGTTAAGTCAAACCAGTTACACAAAAAGCATGGGACATTGCAGCTTCTAGCTTCATCATAGGCATAGAAGCCAACCATAGTAGTGAACCTCACAAATCGTGTTGGAAGTCCAACATCACAGAGATGACCAGCCCAGGTGGTTCGTCTGTGTCACAGTTGAAAGATACAATCCTGCATTTACACAAGCATAAATGTACTAGACACTGTTCCAGAAGCAAATATGTTCAGCTCTAATTATTGTTTTGTCTACTGTATCTAATTTCCTAGTGCATTAATCCCTGTCTTGAGATAGTTTTTGTTATGTAATTGCTGTTAACGATTAGAGCTCAGCATTAATTAAACAGATCAGTTTTCATTCTCAGACATTTTAGTTAAGATGCCTTCAGGCTATTAGACTGGGAGGGGGTTCTTTTTTTAAGCATGTCTTCATTAGAGCTTATGCCTGTTTTATCTGCAGATGAGGATTCTCTAGTTCCTTTGTACTGCAACATCAACCAGAGTAGTATCAGCTTCTCCTCCTCTCAGCAGAAACTAAACTCCAGTACTTATTAGAGACATAAAGGATGCCTAGTGATACAATTACAGCTCATACCTTTTGTTATTTTGGTTCCTGTCCTACTGGCTGCTTTTTAAATCATGAATGATAGTATGATATTTACATACCAATTTTACAACTTAATATTAAAACTAGCTGTATGCCATGCACTGGTGTTTTCAGCTGAGCTCTAGAGTTTAGCAATATCACTTCCTCCTTTAAAGTTTATTCTATGATGAAGCCATCTAAAAATTGACTGCTTATGGTAACAATTGCAAATTTTCTTACCAGTAAAGGCAGGAGAGTCATTGCAATTGTTTGGACATCATGTATAACACAAAGTGAAAAATGTCATTTAATAACTCCTATTTTACTCCCGTCTTATGTGTGAGCTACAACAGACCCTTGGGAAAGTCATCCAGTCTTCACTTACAGCGGAGTTGAATCCATCACATTCCTGTGTTCCCATAGTTAATTGTCTTCATCACTGGAATTAGGAATCTTATTTTGAATCAGAGTCTGTACATTTTCAGTTTTTGATCCCTGCATCTTGTAATTTCTCTGCCTAATATATGTAAAGTGCCCTCACATAATGAAAATCTTCACTTCCATAAAGATAATTATAGGTGCTCAAGTATTATGTCCAATCTGAATTTCAAAATGGAAGTGATTAAAACTCCTGCAATCATTAGTGAGAAGGTTTGAACTGTTCTAGATTTTCATGATATTAGAAGGTGGGATGCTTCTGTAATGAGTTAATCAACATCATTCTCTAAGAGGTAGGGGTTGGTTCTGTAGGTCTCTGATCAGAAGATCTGACCAAATGAGCAGGGCCCGGCAGATTTCAGGCACCATATGCTGGTTAGTGTGAAACAAGTGCCATACTTTTCCAGGAAAGTAGGCTTTTGTTCTTGCTGCTTGTTATCTTAATTTCCTACTGGTCTTTGGGCTATAGATGAAAAGGTTTGATGAGTCATGTTGCACTGGATAAAATATATAGCAATGTGGATGCCTTGTATACTACAGGTATTGTCCTTTATAAGATGATCCAACAGCTTCCATGGTATTAACCTGTCAACTGTGCTGTGCGTAGCTGTTTAGAGTCGTGGCGTAAGTTCACTTTGAAGAAATTAGTAAGAGCTTGGGTGGGACTGAAAGCATAGAAAAGGGCCCAGATTTTCTGCATTTTGCAGCAACCGTTATCTTAAGAGTTCCCCAGCTGACACCAGATACCCCAAAGTGCCTTAGGTCTTGTGGCTCACATGCTAGTGGGAAATAACAAAATACAAAAGCTGTGATGAAATATAACCTTGCCTTGGTTTTCTGAACATCAGGTGACAGAGGCCACCAACAAGAAACAAATAATAGAGCAGGCTAAATACTCCTGAATGCCACTGTCCAGCTATTTGCAAAAATGAAGGTTTCTTCTCGGCATGACACACTTAAAAGTGCTTCATCTTCTCTTGGATGCCTGTAAACCTTTTCACAAATTATTGCAGTTCCTTACTGATCACTTAGTCATGTTACCTAACACAAATTCCAATTTACCTCATTTTAGTTTCAGTCCATTGCGTCCTGCTACGACACATACAGCCTGGCCACACAGTGGGATTCTTCTCCTAAACACTCATGGTTACTTACAGCTTTATCTCAGTTTTAACCTTCTCTTCACCATCTCCTCATGCTTCTGCTCTTGATCTCTTTGAGGAGAGTGTGTCAGAGTCATTAGTTAAATGTTAGATTTGGGTTTGTTTACATGGGACAAATAGCCAAACTACAAGGCTGGGTCACAATTTCATCCCTCTCATTAATGGCAGTCTTTATGTTCACACCTTCTTCCATTAGTGAACAAACATGTAATATAGTAAATTGGAAAAAGAGCGAGGCTGGGGTTCCGATCCTTGCTTTGCCCAAACACTGTAACCAGGGCAGCCTTCACTGTCACAGTCTAGCCCTAGGGGCCTTTTTCAAGGCTCAGTTACGTCAACTGGGACCATTGATTTAAAGAGATGAATTGGCTTTTCATTGCTCATGTGGGTAAGGTTATTCATGTGCTTTGCAAAATAAAGTCCTCTGGATGGAAGTAATGGCCAGGAGACATAATCCCATCCTGATTCCCCAGTATATCTTTCCTTATTTGAAAAGATTTATGTGATTTTTTTTTAATATAATTTCCCTCAGAAATGAAATTGTAACCAAATACATTGTGATACAGGTTTCAAGGCTCATTTCCTTGGTGGATATTCTTAAATCTCTATTGCTCTAATGCTTTAACACTTTCAGAGTCAGTAAATTACAACTTTGTGACAGCAGTTTTTGCTCAGAAATTTTTTCCTCTGTAAAGTGTCTTCATAACAAGGGGGATGCAATAATATAATAATTGTGTGGTATTTTAAAATGACTGTTTAAATGTGCTTTACCTCATATTAAAATGGGTTGATATAAACAGTGTTCTATTTAAACACTGTTTAAAAGGACATATTTAAAGCTCCTAGAAGCACAGCTGGCTTCCTTTTTTTCCCTACCTAATCAGATTAAGTGTAATATACAATGCCTTTCTGTAAAGGAACGTAGAATGCACTTCCCATCAATTTAAGAGGAGCCTGTGGCAGCATTTAAAAAAATTAATTAAAAGTTGTTCTGTTTAGAGGAGCCAGCCTGAAGCATAGATCCTCCTACATGCGTTGCGTTTACATTTCTAAAGCCTGCCTGCGAGAAAACCATGTGCTTCTGCAAAATGCTCCAATCCAGCTCGTTCACACTGATGGTTTATGGGGTTTACAGAGCAGCCCAGAAGAGCAGTGGGGGACTGGCCTTGACTGAGAACACTCCAGAGTTACTGATTTGGTATATATTATAAGGCTCCACCCTATTTTCCATCTTGGATCAGGAAAATTCACCTGGGAAAATGTAAGCATTTGTAAATAAGCCTCTTTAATGGCATCTGTCACATGGGATTTCAGGTGTTTGCTGTATCACTGAAGCAAAATACAGAGCAGACTAGGCAGAAGTAGAGAGGAAAAAGCCAGACCACAGAACAAGGTGAGTTGCACATATCTGAAAATCAAGCTGGACTTTGAAGACCTGCATTTCTAATCTCAGTGCTTTTGGACATGGGCAAAGCATTTGCTCCCACTGCTTTGAGTAGTGCCTGTCTCCCTAAAGATAATGAGAAGCTGTTGCTATCCTGTCAGCTGAGCATTTGGTGGCCAGAAAAAAAAAAGGAAATAAAATAAGTCATTCATAACAGTACAAAAAGAGCTACTGCTCTTGCAGGTAGCAGTTGGTGATTAAGAAACACAGATTGCTTTTTTATAGGGCTTGATACTCTTTACTTGCCTGAAGCCTTTTTTCTCTCTTTTTTTTTTCCTTCTTTTTTTTTACTTTTTTCTTTTTGCAAGGTGAGATTGTGTGGTTGAAAGTGTGTGGCATCTCATTGCTGCAGGATGAAAGCTGTGGCTGGGCTGTTTTCCAGCAGACAATGCAAAGAATGCATGAAATGAGAGAAATCAAATAGGTGCTCTATCTAAATGCTGTAGGTCTGGTGGGGGATCCTCCTTGAAGAGCAGTACAAAAGGGAAGAAGTAAGAGCCAAAGTAATCGAGCAGCCTTGAAATTGCTCCATAGTCCTCTTCCTGTTCCTGGGGCTGGGGACACTACATTTACACCGAGTGGTGTTCTCTCTAAAAGGAAACTAAGTGGGGCATGAACAGCAATTCAAGTCCCTGGGGAAATATAAGGAAACTAAATCAGATTGAGCATGTAGGAAAGAATTGTCAAAACCATCCCAGGTGATGGAGTTATGGGAGAACAAGGAAGGACGTAGACAAATGTGGGAAGCAGAAATAGATGCTGAGTGCTGTGAAGCCTCCTGCATCAATCCAATTGGGACTAAAGGCATCGTGACCTTCCTAGGAAGGAAGGAAGCTGCTCAAGAGACTGATGGCTACTTGTCCTCAGTGTCTTCAAAAAACAAAGCAGGAAAAGACCTAGCTAGTAAAAAATGAAGGCTGAGTAATTCTGAGTGTTTACTAAATGAAGGTCCTAGCCTAGGATTTGCTTGTGCCAGGTAAAGAAGTGCATCTGCATGTATTTTGGTTATGGAGGGAATAAGTTGTTATATGATGTTACACTGTCCATGGTCATGGCCACTATGAAAGCAAGCGCTATCAGGTCAAGCATACCCAGCCAGAAAAGTGCTCATCCCTCTGCAGTCATTTCTGGTTTATAAAAAAGACTATTTTATGACGCAGCAAGGAACCTGAGTTAAGGACTTCCTACTCATTAGCTGTCCACAGATCCAGAACCAAGATCAGTGCATCATTTGTAGCCATGACTGGGAGCAAAGGGAATTGAACAACTGTAAGAAATGAATTCATTGTCAGTAAAATGTGTCCCTTTTTAATGGAGTATCTCAAGATCTATACCCCTTGCAAGTACCACCTCTTCTGTGGCCTTTGTCACTGGCACAAATTTCCCAACAAATGCAGATTTATGTGAGTATTATAATTAGGACAAAAATATTTTCTGGGGAATAAGAAATCCAGAAAATAGATGACAATATATAGTCTGTATTGGGGGAAGAGCATCCTAAGGTAATCCTAAGGTATCCTAAAGGAAACCATTAATGGTATCTTTGGAAGAAAGGAATTCAGGGAAGAAAACGCAGGTAGCCTCTCCATGGGAAGTTACTTAGAGATGACATTTTGAAGAAAACTGCCTATAATTGAAAGAGACATGAGAGAATGAGCATGAAAAAGGAGAACCCTGTAGGTGAAAGCAAGCATGTGCAAAAATGAGAGTGGCAAATCCCTCCACCCCTCCTCAGCTTCCTCCATCTGCAAATAAGTTACAAGATAAATTGTTTAGAAGGGAATAATGGACACAATGAATTAAAACTGAAGTAACAAAGACTAGAAAAGCAATGCACAGAAAGGAGAATAGATGAAAAATGCACCTAACTCCTGTTGTATGAAGATCAAGATCTGTCATCTAATTACACACTCCGTGATATGTATAAGGGATGGTACTGGAGATGGCTCGCCAAGTTTTTAGCCTTGTGTCTATGTTCAGAGTTTTCAGATTGCTGCAGACTAGCAATCCTCTCTTGTGACCAAGTCCATCTATAATGAGTTTGTGTGGGATAGATAATTTTTCTTTTTCATCTGAACTTGAATAAATTATGTGAACTGTTATTGGAATTGGAAGGGATTCCCAGGAAAAAAAAAAAAGGCGTCCCTAATGAACTGCAGTGGCAGTCTACAGCTTTATGCCTCTCTTTGTCTTACATGGCTCTAGACAATATATGAGCAAGCCTTCTCCAGATGGAGATTCTCCAGAAGGACTGATTATTGTTTCCCACAAGAAAGTGAAACAGATTTAATGGAAAAGTTACACTTGGAAAAAAGAAAAAAAAAAANGCGGGGGGAGGCTCTTCAGGTCCTGAGCAGCATTGGCTGTGGTATAAAAGCACAGGAGTCTGTTCAAACTCAGGACAGGAGAAGCTCAAAATCCAGGAAGGAAATGCTTGGTTTTTTCTGCTGAGGACACAATATGGAAAAGGTACACGAAAAGCAGAGAATATATATGATCCCTGCAGGATAAAGGTCTTGCCTCAGTCAACATTTACTCTCTGGATGAGGGAGATGAAATCATCCCAAATGTACACAGTGCTCTGTCTCTTCTTTATACCCTTTCCCAGAGGCGCAGTCTGAGGTGTTTCAACCTGCAATGGTGGTATTAAATTACAGAGTACGAGGATTTTCCTGTGCTTCCTTCCCTAGCAGAGAACAGTAGGCCACTGAGTATGTTGTAGCATCATGGATAAGCTCCCTAGTATCCACACACAGCGCTGCTGAAAAGGGGCTTAGACGAGTGTGAATCCTTTTGATTATGTTCCTTGTCCCAGATGGTTGACTGATTTATGAACATGGAGAATCACAAGTCCACCCATGCCAGCCCAACAAGCAGTTTGTTTGGTTAAATGCAAGAAGAGGCTCAAAATTACCAGTCTTCATGTTTACAGGGATGTTTTTTGTTAAATATTTATGCCAAACATGCTGTCCTCCCCCAGAAAAAAATTCAGCTGTCAGTGTGATTGAAAATAGCAGGGGACTCTTGCCTTTAACTGTCAATTTGGTTAAGGAAATTTAGCAGTACGGATTTTATAATACTTCAACTTCTCATTAAAAAGTGGAAAGTAAAGGGAGCAAAATCCTGCAGAACTTCTTGGCTTTGCTGCTGCATTTTTTGGTTCTGGGAATTGCAGCAAAATAGTCATGTGGGACCCTCCAGCCACAGGGCTCATGTAGCTTGTGTTCACCTGTTGCTTTTGTCTAGGAGAACTGCTGGACTCAAAGTCATGAGATCATGGTTTGAAGAAAATAAGTTTGATATGTTTGCCATAAATCTGTGAACCAAATATCCTTTCAAGTATGTATTGTCTAGGTATTTTAATGCTCTTTCATCATATTTGGATGTGCAGAGCAGTACCTTGCTGTGCCTGTATTACTGTAGCTGTCCTGAAAGCAGAGTTGAATCCAGTACAGTTTCTTTTGGGTGTGTTAATGTGTTGTTCGTGTCGAAGAAGAGGGAGCAAAGGTTGTTTTTAGGGAGGTTTCTGAGGTGCATGTTTATTACATGTATTTCAAACAGATATTTGCAGCCAGTTTCCCACTTGCTTATCCTAGATATCCAAGTAACAGGATGTCTGTAAAGCGGCATGGCTTTTGTCCATGTTCTAGACTGTGACTATACCTGTGTAAAGTCTGCTGCCCTGGTGTTTAAATAAAAAGTAGGTTGTATCATTGTACTACAGAGGTAAAAAAGATTTCAGCAAAGGCCATGGTTTTCTTAAGAGCCTTGGAATTACGTGTTTAGTCCCTGTCAAATCTCAGTGAGATTTTTGATACAGATGCCTTTCAAAAAAACCCCAAAATCCTGTCTGAATATTTCCCGTGTTTGTTATTCCCCCCATCCAGCAACCCACTCCAAGAGGTCTCCAGGCTTGATCCAGAGGGAACGTGCTGAGAGCAGGCTGAAATATTTTGGAATATGCACTGGGACATTCGAATTAGAATGAACCAGACCAGGTAATAGGAATGACTTATAAAAGATGGCTGACTGCTGTCTATGCTGAGATCACTCAAACAGTGAATTTGGAAGTAATGGGGTAATAGAGAAATGTATTCAGAATTAATGTATTCATATAAATATTGTACAGTAAATTATTTGCCAAATAGCACTCATTACTTTGCAGCAGAGGTCAAATAATGGAAAAAATATATTTGTAAATAAATTATTCAACAATTAATGCAAAATGTAGCGGCTAAATTATTCACAGAGACTAATTCAACCAGTTCAAATTCATTTCCACTTCGGAAGTGTTTCTGGATACATCTACATGAGCATTTCAGCTGGGGTCATGAGAGCACTTCTGAAGTGAATCTCCCAGTTGCCAGCACTCGCACAGCTTCAGCTCCCGTCTCTGTGCCGCCTGGCAGCACATGAGTGGGATTTGGGGGAAGTCAGACTGGGAGGTGTGCTCCGGGACAGCCACTAACGTGCTCCCTCCGCAGCGCATGAGGGACAGTCCTCCTCCATGCTGGAGTGACCACCGTGCAAAACACGTGTGATGGTGCTGCCATGTCCTTGGTGCTGGCCGCTTCTCTCTGCGGATCTGTTTCTGTGGTACCATGCTGCTGCCTAACCGGAGCGTAGCCTGTGGGGAGCCCACACGCCACAGCTGAGTCCTGTAGGAAAGCTGATGTCCTGGTGCTCCTTGGTGGTGTAGGATAGGGGGAGGAGCAGTGAAATATGAAATGACAGCAACGTGGGATTTGTGCAAGAACTCTGCCCTGTTTCACCCACCCCAGCACGGAGACTCCAGCTGATAGGAAGGGTGTTTAATCTGATCAGGAGCTGCTTCCTAGAGGGGTGCCAGAGAGCAAACTTGCTGTGATATCAGCGCATGGCTCTCGCAGCCAGGAGAGACCGTTACTCTTACCCTCTGCGTGCTGCAGTTACTGAATTTCATCCATTAAGGCCTGTGTGGAGCTTGATGACTTGTGCTTGACTACATAAATCCATAAAAGTGTTTATTTTTGACTTGAAGATACAAATAACGTATTGATTTTCTGGACCATTTCTCCCAGCGTTGACTACACTGGTATAAAAAAAAAAAACCAACAACCCCTGCATATTTTTCTTAAATTGAATTTAGTTTTGAGAATTACTTCACTGGAAGTTGTTATGCCCCTTCCCACCAGCCCAAAGATTTTGTAGTAACTAAAACTCCTTCTGCTTATGGATCTTCAATATTCTTTTTCAGTTAGATAAGCGGTTCAACCTCTGGTAGCTGCAACCTGCAAGATTGTTTCTTGATCCCTCAAATCATGTATGTGCAGAAGACTCAACTCCTGTTTGCTGGGTGTGTTCAAAGAGAAGGTAAGCAGACCTCCATGAGGTATTTAATTACCAGTTTGACTAATAACATAGACCTGGAATAATGGCACCACTTCTGCTCATTAGCATTTACTTTTCTTTTTTCTAAGGCATGGAACGAGCAGCACCACTTTGTGATGGCATTGCAGTCAGTCCCTTTGCAAAGGGCCCCTCGCGTCAGGGTGGTTTTGAGGGGCCATTGGACCTGCTTTGCGGCATGGCAGATCTGATTGCATCAGAGCCCCAGATGCGTGTCTGCAGCACCAGGGAAAGGCTGGCGATGGTTCCCCATGGCTGCTGTAATGCCAGTCAAGTTAATGGAAGTGCAGGAGGGAGATAATAATTACATACGTATTAAGGAGGTTAAGAAATGTCAGCAAAGATGACTAAAAAATGTCATTTTTCATAGTTAATTGCAGTTTAGAGTATCAAAAAGTACAGTGTGCTTCTCGAGGTAAAATCTGAATGCAGAGAAACACAAAAGAGAAACATAGTAAATTCACATTTCAAGCCCCCATGTTTCCTTTGTACAAGCAAGCAAGCTGCTTTGCCAGTGGTGTTCCCCAGCTGCTGTGAGAAAGCCACCGAGTGGACTTGTTAGGGGACAGCCAGCTGGTGAGTGGGTTTCCCCTGGTCAGAGGCACCTCACGGGCCCACGGCACACACAGGTCACCAGTGGTCTCTAGCTGTCTAACTTGAGGATGGCTTTTGTTTGAATTTCATCGTACGGACTCAGGATTTCTGGGTGCACATGTAGGAGTGTGAGCAGGAGCAGAAGGTGGTGCAGAGCAGCAAGTGCAGGTGTGGGGCCTGTCCCAGCTTGCTTAATTGCCTGATTGCCCAAGTGGGCTCAGGTGTGCACCTCTCCTCAGCCAGCCCTCGGCTCCTCAGAGCAGCCATAGCCCAGGCAGGCAAGAGGTGTGGGTGCCATGGGAAGGGTCCCTGGCGTGCTCACAGGTGGTGGGAGCTGCCTGGGAAGCACCGTCCCCTCAGCAGGCACCTGAGGGAAGCCCTGCGTGGGCCTGCAGGTTGAATCCCTAAGGACCTCTGCCTTCCTCCTGCCCCTCCTGCCCCAGCTCACCGCATCCATGCAAGATTTGGGCTTGGAAAGGTGCAAGCGTACAGGTCAGTCAGCCTCGAGGCCGGCAGCCATCTGCTCACCACGTGGCACGAGGCCAGGGAGATGGATCCCCCTTTCCTGGTGGAAAAGGGCATAAAATGGCACCTGGTCCTGCGGGTGTGGGGGGTGATGAAGCGCTTGGGGCTTTTCTGAGGAGAGAAGGATGGGGAAAAATGCTCTTCTGAGGTGAAATGGGCACCCCAGCAACCTGCGCCATGATGGGGCTGCTCCACGGTTCTGTCGGCGGGCTTCTGTCATGAGGTGTGTTAGGGCCCAGAGCTCATGGAGGTCTGCGAGCAAGCTGCCCAGTGAGGGTATGAAAAATATGCCTTTGGAAAAGGTAGAAATTTCTGTGTTTCTGGTGGTTTCCTTCCTCAGGCAGCGAAGTATGATGTTGAGGGGTTGCTATCAGCAAACTTTATTTTCCTTCTGAGCCCAATTTGAATCAGCCTGTTAACCCTGCTTGCAAGTGGAGAAGCAATGTCCTGCTCCTAAAACCCCAGCATTTTAACCCAGCCGTTTTGCCAAAAAGCCAAGTTTGCAAGTTCAGAAATGTTTGGAAACCAGAATCTTAGTGAATTTATGGCCTGTGAAAAGGTGTTACGGGCATTTGTTGATAGCTGCTTCCAGCACAGACAGGGCATGGTAAGGTACATCAAAAATACCCAGACCTTCAGGAGATGAATCCATGGTGTTTATTTGGATTTACTTTTGGGAGAAGGGGTTTAACATAGTCTTTGTCTGGTAGAGTGGAAGTCTGACCCAAAGTGAATGGAAATTTTTATCTTATTCTCTATTTCAAGGACATACTATTTTAAGATAGCTGTTGTCTTTTAATATTCCTTACTTTTTTTTTTTCATTTTCTACCATATATCATAACCAGAAATTTGGAACAGGTCACTTGTTCCATTGACACAATTTCTTATTCCCACTGAACTAGAATCCCCAAATTTGCAGTATTCATTTATGTCTTCATTACACGCCACTGAAGTGTCATGAATACATGGATGCCTCAGTAGCAGACCGAGATGCCTTGCAAAATAATCATGAAAATTAACCAGCCCAGGCATAAAATGTACTCTTGCCCTTACCACAATCATGTTGGTATTAATCAGGGGGAAAAGAAGATTTTAACTGACTCACAAAGGCTATGAAAGAAATTATTCATTTCCAGTGAGTGAAATGCTGGAGTTTTCACTATATATCTGTGTTTTATGGTCCCCAAAGAGTCAGAGTGGGTGCTGCTGCTCAGCCCCTGCCTGCCCATGGCCACGGGGGCCTAGGGGTGAAGCTTTTCAGCAGGCAGGCCTAGGCATGGGATCTCAGCACTCAGTGATGCTGGGGTACCAGCACTGGCTCAAGACGTGCTGCTTTTGCTCTGTGTTTTTATGGGAGGCTTAGCAACAACTTCTGCATGAAGAAAATGTGTTAGGCTTTGTAGCATTTCACACTGCATCTTTCCATGGTCTCCCAGGACTAAATCTGCTTTTGTGTTGCCAGTATCGGGAGTAACTGCTGCCACCTCTGGTGTTACAGCAACGAAATACCAAAATCCGTGCCTGAAAGAAAAGACATCAAGTTCAACAGCACTCAGGCTCAAAATCGGGTTACTGTGGCTTAATGAATTGTCCTATATTAGCTGAACAATGTGTGCCTTTACCCAAAACGTGAAGTAAAACCATGTTAGAGAATGTCTCTGTCATTAAGGTTTAAAACAGGTAACCTGGTGTTTGCCACGTTTTAGTGTATGCCTGGCAGCTGTCTGCCTGGTGATCAACAAGAGATGGCAGTGTTTCTGTGCTGTGGCAGTGTTTCTATTGCTGGTTCTTCATTTACCATGATGTCTGACAGAAGGGCATTGTGACTACACAGAAATATACCTTTTATAAACATCTCTAAGACTATTATGACAGACAATTAATAATCTGACAGCAAAGTAACTATTTTTAATGGCTTTAAATGAACACTTTATTTCATCTTTGAACCAATCCTCCCTGTAATCCCATTATTGCAATAAAAGTTTTTGTGGCTGAATATGTGCTGGCCTCGCTGTGCCTTGGTGAGACCTGTGCTGGCAGGAGCAACATGTCCGGCACTAACACAAAAGCCTCAGGACAGAATTGACCTCGTGGGGCATGTAAATATGGCAGCATTTAGTTATAAAACATGTTAATTAGCCTCAAAGCAATATGTTTGGTTTGCGGTAATGATTTTTGTTTGGAGAGAGAATTTCATGGGTTTGAGGATATACACCTGGTTTTTAAAGGGGGCCACTGAGGTGTGCATAGCATATTCCAGAGTTCTGGTTTTCCTGCTACGCAACATAAAACTTCATCCAGATTCTGCTGAACTGAGTTTAAATAGTTTGCAAGGTGAACTTGGAGCATATCTAGCAACTTCTGTGAGCTTTAGATGAGATTTTGCATAGCTGACAACTGCTCATTGGTACGTAAGCATCCTTGGTAAGGCTTATTCTGCTAGTCTGATCATAGGTACAGGCTTCCTTAATCCTGGTTTCCACCTACTGCAGTTTTCATTTGAGAATCTAAAACCTGCTGTTCCTAACGTCCAGGGGAAAATACTTAGATACAGCTTTTGAACAATAATAAACAAAGTCACTCGGTGCCTGTAGAGAAGGCTGTATAGCTTTCAGCTAAAACTATGGCACTTTAGCAAGATGCTGCACTGTACAATAAATTGCTTTTTCCTGTACTGTGTGCCAACACACAATGTGTGTATTTGAATATACACACACAACGTGTAGAATATTTTGAATGACCATTGGTAAATGTTACACTGTACATGGCTTAAATCCAGAATCTGGCAGATACTGCAGCTGGCTGTGATTCAGGTAAGGAAAATGAATGATTCACAAGGTTGGTAGAAGTGGAGTAAGTAGTTCTTTCATCTTGATCATTTTCTCCCTGAAGCCAAATATCTCGCATATGGTGACAGCTTTGTAAAATAGTGTGATGGCCAGTAAGAATAGGGGGAGTTTAAAGACCTGCTAAACCAGATTTTATTTGAGTGTAAGAGATGGAGCCTGCCTCTCTGTTCCCACACCCCCCCCCCCCCCCTTTTTTTATTCCCTTTCTCTGGCTTTCTCCCTGGGTACGCAAAGTATTGTTAGGAATGAAAGGTTGCTGGCCCAGAATGCTAATATCTCTGCTTTGATAAGTCTGAGAGATGTTTTAATTAGGAAGAGGATGCAAAGACTTAGAAGAATGTAGTTACTCGTGTAATTTGAAAACCCTGGAAACAATTCTGAGGGGCAATAGCCTGAGGAACAAATGTAGTTTATTTTTCTGGGAAAATATAGCCAGATGTATCTTATATGTGGGTTTCTGATGAACTTTATTGGAAAATACTCATGTGATTCAGTTTCAGTTGGCTGTTCTCCAGACAGAAGAGCCCTAAAATGCACTTAGCAGGTTTGCAACGGCTACTACCCTGGACCTTCTCACTTGCTTTAACAAAGTAGATAAAAAGCATCTTTACCTGAGTCAAACCCATAATCTAGTAGACATGGGATGTAATCCATGGAGGAATCCCTGCAGTTAGTTGGAGGAGAGGGAATTGCTTGTTACGCTGCTGAACATCAGTAGGATTTGTTGCCGGAAGCTGAATCTTGCCAAAGAGGCTTTGCAGTACCAAACCTGGCCATTCAAGCCCACTGGGGACTGGCCAGCCACATAAAAAAGGAAGGACAGCCTCTGTGCCACTCCTAGCATAAATGGTCAGAAGATCCTTGTTCCTACGGTCATGATCATCTCAAAATTGCTGCCAGACTCAGTACTCTTGAGAGGATGTTTTAACATAATTTAGAATTGACTTCAGTATCTGTTTCTATCTTCTTTTTTCTCTGCTTCTCTTTGTAATTTCTTCTTAAGACACCCATCCTTCATTTTTTTTTTTAATTTTTTTTTTCCCTTTCTTCTGTCCCCTACTCTCCTGAGGCTTAGTTGCAGGTCGTCTGCAGAAGGCTTCTTCCAGCTCGCCTTCTCTGCATCAGAAAGAGAAATTTCATGAGCCAGTGGAAGGCAATGTTGCCTTCTCTTTTGCCTGCAGTGAACTCCTCAATACAATGATAAACTACTTGTATTGAACAGCAGAAGAAGAATTTTGAGGCAATAAATAAATCATCTCCCTGCAGAGCAAATTGGTAAACCTGAACAGGGTAATCTTTAAGCAGTTCCAACCTCAGGAGCCACAGCATGCGTAGGGATTTGGTCCAACCCTGCTGAAGTCAGTGAAAAGAATCCTGCAGGTTTCTAGGAGCTTTGGACTGGGATTTGTGATTTCTGGGGAAACGTGAACTGTTGGTATTCTCATTCCCCCAGCTGCCTCCATCAAAAAGATAAACAAATCTCACATGTTCTATTTTCACTCTGATCCTCAAATGGTACTCTGATCCGGCAGTGGCACTAGGGCAAGTAGGAAGCTAGACATTTGCAAACACCAGTAACACCACTTCTCTCTCTTCCAAAAGTTTCAGTGGCAAAATTTCTATTTTTGTTGTTTAGAAAAGTAGATTTCAAATGAGTTATTCACAATAATTTGCTTTCTGCTGCTTGTTAAGTTTTACTTTTTGACAATTTACATTTTGACAATTACTTTCAGTGATAACACTTCAATCAATTTTAATGTTTACTGTAATTATGAGCTTTGTGAGCCTGTAATCCACAGTTTTGCATTTATTCTGCAAAATGTTGGTCATGTAATTTATAAAGATGTTCAGAAACTTGCGTTTTGTTTTGCACAGAGAAAGAAATAGCAGAGGCACTGGCCTTTAAGGTTACCTTATCCTATCTCCCTTATTGTCTCTGGTCACAGAACTTTGTGTATTGGGATGAAAGCTGACCTTACTGGAGAGAAAGCAATGTTTCTCAGCAAATCCACTTGCAAGAAAGCTCAAAAGCAATTACACTAGGTAAACAAGAAAGGATGTTGTAGATCTTGTCCCTTTTTCCAGCTGGGTACTAAATGCAAATCTGACGGGATTATTTGATTTCACCCTTCCAAATCCTACTGTGTGTTATCTTTGCCGAATGACTTTTATGTAATCTTTAGTGTGCATAAATACATGTTAACAAAAAATGATGCAATGAAAGCAAAATGGCAAGCATCGAAAGCAAAGCATTTTCATGCAAATATCATGATACTAGGCTTGTGACTTGGTTTTTTCCCCCGTGAAAGGTAAGCCCATTGGCTCAGATACTGCAGGAATTCATTATGTTCTTTCTCCAGAGTGCAGATTCATAAAAAATCTAATGTGGTATGGAAGCTGAACACGTATTATTAGTTTAAAGCAACGAAGAAAGCTTTGTGTGGTTGTAATCATGATTTTCACCTGATCTAGTTGCATTTGTTCTCCTGGTTTCTATCAGATACTAATCAAACTGGAGCGATTCTTGCTTTCGGAGCTCTACCCCTGGTTTCTTGTATGTGTTTGTCCTTGTAAGTCTTGTAGTCAATGTATACCATAAATCTCCCTACCCCATAATGAAATGCATGCCCTGTTTTAGAGGGCACGATGAAAACTTTCATCAGAGCTTGTCACCTTGTCTTCAGGGGGGTTCTTAGGAATCAGCAGTACAGAAGGAAATGTAAAGAGCTGGGCAGCAACGATGATGATTCTTCATTTCATTGCAGCTGCCATCCAGAGGGGCTGCTGTCCTTCATTTCATGTACCAGATGGTGTTGTGGCCTCTGTCCTGAAGTTTTGATCCTCTTTAACACTCCTCATAGCCGTTTTGGAAGGAAGCAAATTACGTCCTTTGGAATCAAATGTACAAGAGGAAATCAACTAGATCGTTTCTCATTTCTGCATTTCAGCATTTCAGGGAAAGCAAAGTGCTCCAAAAATTTAAAAAACTGTTTACAAACACTGATTCCGTACTGGCTAATTCAGGTGTGTTAACCATTGAAGCAGCATGCCACTTCCTGCTGTGTCCAGCTTCTGCCTGTGATCTGCGCTGTAACACAGTAGGCGTGCAACCACTTCTTCAGTTCCATTGATCAGATACCAGCCTGGCCTCCCCTTCCTTATCTGAGGTCCCAAAGGTGTACCTAGGGAATGAGAGCATCTACTTTTGTGTAAAACTTCAGGGAACGGTGCCTTGGATTATGTCTTACATTTCTGATTGTGAATTTGCTTCTATGTTTGTGGAATATATTGAGGTTTAAAGGCTTGCAAAATGCCCTCTCTTCCAGATTTGATTGCACATTCATTACTCATTACCTAGTGGTATGCAGCTTGCTGTACGAAGTAGCAGTAGCACTATCAGTAATATCTAGTGTAATTAGCATCTGAAGACAGGAACACTGGAATCAGGCCAACCAAGTCCAATTTTGCATCTTAGAAATGATAAACAGGAAAATTGTGCATGCATGAAATAATGTCATCTTAGGCTTGGGCAATTTTCTAATTACAGTATGATGGACCTTCTGCTGTAGGAATAGATGGGGGGTACAGGTCCATCTCCCTTCACAGACAGGAAAAAGCATCATGAGTATCTCACTGCAGCAATGGCATCTCCATGTCTGCGCAGCGTTCATATCATTCATAACTGCCATCCGATCACATTTCAATTTAGCCCTGTCTGACATTTAGATGTCTTGCAATAGGAAATTCCATCAGGTGCCCACGTGCTGTGTAAAGTGGCATCTTTCGCTTTTTTAACATTGGCATGCTGGTAATTTCATTGCTTGAACTTCTGTTCTTGTATTATGAATCAGTAGAAAAAGGAGAGATGGATCATTTTCATATTATGCCCTTCATAATCATAAATACTTTAATAAAATTGCTTCTAACTGTACTATAAAGTGAGAATGCAGATTTAATAGTGTTTTACAAAAGAATAGAACAAAAAAGGCTGTGTCTTTGTTTTTTAAATTCTTTATGATGGTTACTGAACAGGAGAAAGGATTGGAGATGTAATGTTTTTTAACTTAATTGTAGCTGGAATGGAGTTGGCAAGAACACTGTGGGTAAAATAACAATTCAGTCAAAATGTTATTTTATCAAAGCTGGAGGGTTTTGCAGAGGCATATTTATTTCTAAGATCCTCTGCCGGGGACTCTTGGGTCTGTGGCAGAAAGCAGGGTTTTACGCACTGACCTCAGTTGCAAAGAACTCGTGTACAAATCCCTTTTTTTAGGATGAAAGGGAAAAAAGAGAAGAAAAAAGTGCTTTCTAATTTGCAGTCCTGGGACTTTGCACACGGGATTTTTGCATTGCAGATCTTCATACATGTTCTTTTAGAAAAATGTGCAAATGTATCTCTTCTTCGTTCAGCAGGAAGGCAAATTTTGGCATCTTAGCTTTTACCTTGCAATTACAATTGTTGCCTTCTGCTCCGAGTACTTCATCTTCTCTGGATTTGCTGGGGAAGTCTGGGGAGCTCTGAGGGATGGCTGCAGCACATTGCCGGTACTGGGGGGTGGGGGGGCAGGTGTCAGTCAATTGTTTATGAAAGATTTATATGGATATTTGTTTTAAAGTATCACCCAGGGGACCAGTCACAATTTGGATTCATTGGTGCTACAAATGCTGCAGAAAGGGGTGCCCTTTTCCTGAGCAACCAGAGTCGTAAAATAGGTGAGGCAGAAAGTGCATGGGAGGAGAGAAATGCTCTTGTGGTTTTATGGAGGAGAAACAGAGATGCGGAGATATATAATGATCACCTCAAGCTTGACAGGAGCCCGCAGTAGAGTCAGAACTGCAGGTCTAAGATTGCCCAAGACTCAGGAGTCCTTCAGCCTCTCCTCGAGCCTGGAGAGTTCCTCTGCCAGAGACAGCCAGGAGGTGCCATGCAGTGAGACAAGGCAGGTGCTGAGTGCGGTAGATGTTCCTTTTATGTTTAGTGCTTTATTTCCTTATGCCAAATGAAGTAAGTGATGCTGACTCTCATAAAGCTCCTACTGAAATACACCCACTAGATAGTAACTGTGGCACTTTGTGCTCCACAAACCCTCCCAAGCATCAGGCCCTAGTTTCGTTGAGCACTGTGCAAATGAAGAGCTGTGTCTTACCACTGCCCCAGCTGAGGATGTGGTTTCAGAGTGCAAGCGGAGGACAATAGAGTCCTCCGCTCTTCTTGCTCAGGAGAGGACAAGGCAAGGTAATGTAGTGATCCAAAACTATGAAATGAAGAAGCCTTAGCTTACCACTTCTCACACCAATTCCTGGGAGTCCTTTGTGGGCAACTGCCGGACAAAGGAGGTGAATAAAATAGGATATTATTAGAATGATAGTAAACTATGAATATAATGCAAATAATATAACATATAATAGCATGACTGAGTAACGCAATAGAAGGTAAAGAATCAATCATAAGTCCCCAGCCTTTTTTCACCCCCAGGTAGTGGTATACTTAAGTTCCTCCACCAAGACATATCTGGCTATTAGCCCCCTTTCTGTGGTCTGCCAACAGCTTGGCAGTCTGCACCAGAAAGACTTCTTATTTCCCCTCTCAGCTCTGCAAGAGTTTGTTGTTGACTTCACGAAGACCAACACTGCAACCTTATACTGGTGGTTAGTGTCACTTAACAGATTTCAGAAATCCTTAAGCTGGGTTCCGAAACACTCTTTCGATGCAGTAGCACTTCCAGACCAGGGACTAGTCTTTCTGTGATGCAGGATTATGCCAAGGAGGTTCCTTGTGCTTTCACAAGAGCTGGGAGAGTGGCAGCTGTTTGTTAATGATGCTTTATCTCAAGATCCGAGCGTTGATGGAGGGAGGAAGGACTTCACTGCCCCTTCATTAAATTTGTACTCTGCTTACCGTTGCTTGGTGTGAAATTCTGGTCCTCTGCAGTTAGCGAGGCTGTTAGCACCGATGCTGAGATTTTACCACTGGTTCTTTAAGGGTGACCAAGATTTGAATTTGATTTCCAGGCAGAGAGTTGAAGGAACTGAGAGCTGGAAGGAAGGCCTGCAACCTGCTTCTCTTGTGCCTTCCTGTGGGGCTTAAGAGAAACAGCTCCTTCTCAAAATACCAACTCTTCAGATTCATTGGCTGTTTGCTTAATGTAAAATAGTCTTGATTTAAGGGACCTTGAAGCAGCTGCAGTCAGGTTGATTTTAGACCGTTCTGAATTGTTTCCTAAATGTAATGTAAGTTACAGTGAGAAATTTACAGCAGTATGAGAACAGGCATTTCAAAATGTCAGATTGTGTCTGTAAATTGCCATGTCTGGTAATAAACCCACCTGTCAAGTAACTGGCAATCACAACCTACTGGTGAGTTTGATTTTGCTGCGTGCTGTTTCTTGAGTGAATCACAGACAGAGCAAAACTAGTGATTCTTTCTCGTACTCTCAACAAATTTTTTGAAATTCA
Organism: Sula dactylatra; assembly: GCA_013389905.1. Taxonomy (NCBI): domain Eukaryota; kingdom Metazoa; phylum Chordata; class Aves; order Suliformes; family Sulidae; genus Sula; species Sula dactylatra. The sequence goes on from WEKW01020357.1 coordinate 48,228, forward strand.
GGTGAAAGCTAATGTGAAGCTGTTAAGTCAAATGCTCCAGCTAGTTAAGAGCAACTCTAGAGAGATTAAAATTTTAAAGCTATACAGTTAAGCACTTAAATCAGGAATTCTTTAAACTAAGATTTGTTCTTCAAACCTGGTCCTTAGAGTGGTTATACGCATAAGAAACAGTAGCTTACAAAATCTTCCTTTAAATATTTGGTTCACCATATATTGTGTCCTTGCTGAGCATTTTGAGCATACACATGACGTGTGATGTCTGACGGGCTTTAATTCTTTCAGCTCAGCCATCTGATCTGAAGAGGGAAGCAAAATTATAGCCATAAAACTGTACCCTCTGATTCACCTTCCTGTTCTATTTATGATTTTTGCAACCGGGATGAATAAACTCCATAGTCAGCGTTCAGATGGGCGGGTGTATAGTTAGCTCATTTCTCTGCACGTGTCCTCAGAACAGAATAGTAAATCTGGCTATTTTTGAAAACACTTTACTGCAATATTGTCATTATAGTTCTTTTGGCATGTTTGTGTTTCAATGTGGTATATGAGGTGAATGAGACTGAAAGGCATTTTTGGAGTGCTATCCATGAAGGTCATGCATAAGTTCATTAGATGTCAATTTTATTAAAACACTGAAAAGATAGCAGGGGGGCAAGTCCTCTGCATTGGTAATTATCCAGAATGCCTTGCCCATTGTCTGTTACTGTCTTGTCTTCCTTTCACCAGCACACCCAGAAAGTGGTAACAAGTGGAATTTGCAATGAGGTGTGTTTTAATAAACAGTGGTATCCCCCAAAATAGTTGACTTCCAGAAAGTGCATGCCCGTCTCTCTGCTTTAATGGTCGCTGAAGCAATTGCCACCTAAACTGCAAAAAGGTACACCTTGACTGTGAAATTCTGCCAGCATCCTAAAAATCTATTTGATCTACAACTTGGCCAGTTAGGTAAGCATTAGTTTGGTAGTTTTAGTCTGATTTTTTTTTTTTTTAAATATTTTCCCCTTAATTTATTTTTGTGAGTGTTCAAGCTCAAGCATTGGCATCTCTTCCTTGCAAGGAAAACCACAGCAAAACCCCTGTCCCAGGCTTGAGAGCTAACAGCTGTACTTTAGGTACCAGCAGCTAGAGGGGGAGAGCAACATGGTTTGAAGCTTTGTCCTCTCAGGCTTTACCTGACTGTTGAATCTTGCAGTGTATATTACCTGGTGGGGAATGTTACAGTGTGTATCAGTAAACAGTGAGGCCGCTAGTATGCAAGGTTCAATATCCTTCCAAATAATCTGTTTTAGCACATCTTGATCCTGGAGATTTTTTGAAAAATTGCATGACTTCTAGGGCATAATTTCTTTTAGCCTCCAACTATCCCTTGCTATGGATGGTGACACTTTCTAGAGTTCGTCAAATTTCCATTAGTATTTCCAAGGTAAAATCTTTCTCCATGGTAAAATCTTTGTAGGATCAGGGAGAAAAGATTTGTTTTCTTTTTCTTTTGCTTCAAATTTGGCAAGGAAGCTCCATGTTTAACTGTACTTCACTGGTCTTCCCCACCAAAGTTGAGGCTGGTGCTGCAGTGCTGTTATCTTCTCTTGTGCAGTGGAGGAAACTGAGCAAGGGGAGTGTGAGCACATGCAGGAGATCAGGGATGGTGCAGAAACTTCATCCCAGGTTGGTTGTCAGCCCTATTCAGGTGCCCCCCAAAAGGATGTTCGTTTGGGCAGAAGAAACATCAAGATGTAGCAAATACACAAAACAGGGGCTGAGGGATTTAACCAGATAGTATCTTGTATAATTACAATATCACTAATTACAATATATCCACAGCCTAATAAAGAACCAGACTGAATGGAATTGGGATGTGTGCCTGCTTGGTGCTGTGCCAGAAATCAGCCTGGCATTTTAAACCCCATTTCAGTCATTTTTTTCCACTCGACAAAGCACTTCTACATGTGTTTACGAAATGCTTTCTTGTTGTGGGACATTACATGTCCTTGTCTTTAGTACATTCCTGTCTGCTCTCCTGTGGGCAGTACTTCACCTGTTATGGTGTATAGCAGAACAGTTTTAGCACAGCTGTATTGCTGCAGAAAATAATAAATCAGGTTTCTTTAGGAGTGTTATAAAAGCATTTACACAGATGACATTCCTGAAACTCAGTATTAGCACAAATGTATTGGGGATGTTTCTCAAGCATTTAATATTCTCATATATCCCCTTCCCCCATCTCCTCTCACCTCCCACCTTGTAACTGCTAACAGGGATGGCTGTGACAAAAGAAAATAGATTTTTCCCTATTCATGATAAAGCATGAAAATCCAAGTCACCTGAGGGAAGCCTATGAAATCACATAAGCTCCAGATATCTGAAGATGCTGCAGGTTTTACTGAGAATGCAAATGATCTGGTGAAGCTGTTTTAGATGTTCATAACAGGAGATTAATTCAATTAGCAGAGCTGGGAAATGTTGGCACGACTGAAGTATGCTTGTAACAGGCCATACTGCTGTTTCTTATGGGAAACCTCATGGGCCAGGGATAAAGGAGAGAGATTCTTTTAGGAAATTTCTCTAGTAAAGCTGCTAGCCTACCAACTAATTATGTCCCTTGTCTGGTAGCCCAACATGATAGAAAATAGTAAGTGTCCATGGAAGGCTTTTAGTTAGGAAGTCACTGGACTAGTGGGAAAATAAAGGTTAGGAAATGGCCGTTGTACCAGAAATGAGCATGGAGAATTTCCTAACTCTAACAGGGTACATTATTCATTGCCTGTCTTCAGAGCCACAGAGGTGTGCCTGGCAGGCACACTACTAACTGGGGTGTACAGGGTAATACTGAGTGCACATTGGCAGGTATATTTGCTAGAGATTCAAGCTGTTGTGGATGTACAGCAAAAGAGATCATTTCCTTAAGCTTTTTTTAGCAGTAAGGTCATAAAGAATTAAATCGCTTCTACTCTTTTAAGTGACTCCAATTCAGCTGAGAAACAATACCAGGCTTTATTGGTGTAAAGGGACTTTCCTTGCTCTTTGCCTGTATAGTTCCTATTCTACAAATCAATAAAAGCCTGCAATATTTATGTGACATCTTGAAGTCCTCTATACAAAAGCTCACTCCAACAACAAATATATGAAAATTCCCTCTACTTTCTGTCCATTAGAGCCTTCAGCTGGGAAATGTCAGTGAAGGACTGCTCAGTTGAAACATGACCTGCAGTTTTTCTTGAATGAAAGAGGCATTGATGTTGCAAAGTATTGATGCCTTCAGAAAGATGCAGTTAAAGAGCATTTTTATTTACTTTACAACTTCAACCTCTGTGCTAACTCAGTGCCCACAAATGAAGTCACCATTTACAAATTACTCTAATGCAGAAATAACCAGCTCCTGCTGCAATTTTCACTCTAAGAGTTGGAAAAGATCTCCACTGGAGTAGCACTGGGAAGGAAAATAGGAGGTTTGTTTATTTGGCTTTTATTGGTAACACCTAGATTTACTAAAGCTTTGCTGTACACTGTTGTTAAGGTTCTTGTTTTGGTCATCTTCTGTGCCTGTTATCTGATTCCCTCTTTAACTGTATAAACTAATATTAACTGATGCTGATTTTGTTTTTTATTGAGCTGTTCCCAGAAAAGCGGGGAAGGGCAGAAACCCCTTTGTGTCCTCACATTCTATGCTTAACTTAGCCCATTAGTTCTAATACTGCAAAGTGGCTTTAGACCTAGATCAGATTCAGCAATTAGCAAGTAAAATACAGCTATTGCAAAAGAGAGATGTAATATTCCTGTTTGTTCTTTTGCATATACTGTGGCATCTCAATTAAACATGATGGTGTTTTTTCAAAAGCTGCTGAGCAGACTATTTTTAGATGAAGAATCTGGCACAGCCCACTAATGAGAAGTTTGTTCCTTGCTGCTGCTAGCCACGGCCTCTTTATTTTTTTTTAAAAAACTTTGCTTAAAAGCCAAATAAATAAATATTGCTGGGCTCTTGCTTTTTTAATCTGAATATCAAATAGTTTCCATGAGGAGCTTCTGTCTCTTCTCGCACAGCTGTACTCCTTCATAATCAAAGGCCAGCATTTTAAAGTGGCTGATACATTAAGTGCTTTAAATTCTGGGTGCTCAGAATTTGACATGTTCAAAGGCCTGATTTTTGGAAAGTCCTGAGCCACCCACTATTGAAATACAGCGTTCTGCTAGCTGGCTGCACAAAACTCCCAGACAAACACTACTACTTTATAGCAATATTTTAAAGCAAGATTCTTTAACAAGAAAGATGGTATCTTCTGGAAATTATGCCATTTGTTTGAATTTACCTTTGGGGCTGTAAAACAATATGGAAGCTCAAATATGTATCCTCTGGTTCTGCGTCCTTGTTACCAGATACAGGTGAGGAGAAGGTGACCTAGGGACAGGGATAAAGTCCTGTGGCTCTCAGTGGCACTGCATGGTGGCTGGGTACAGGGACAGGCAAGGTGAAGGGAGCCTGCAGAAGCTGAGCGCTGCCCCCTTCAGCTAAGTCACCAGGGGCAAGCTTGGGTAAGTGCGGTTTTCATCTTCTCATTTTAGTACATTTGCTCTCTTCTCAGGCATACCAATCAGATAAACTTGCATATGTGTTTATTTACTGCTTTCTTGCTGTTGTTCTACCATCCCCAGAAGCTTGGTGGAGGAAGTAAATTACAAACTGCCGTTCAGCAACAGGTGCCCACAAACAAAACTCATGTCTGAAAGCAGAGCACGCTGGGGCAGAGCACATCTATGCCAGTCACTCTCGGTTTTGCCATCAATTTCTGAGGCATCTGGCAGTGACTTCAGTGGAACAAAATTGCTTTTAGCCAGGGGACAGTCTGCTTCTTGGGCACCTTTGTTTGCAATGCATAAAAACATCTCTTCCAGCAGGATTTTCACCTGTGGTAAATCCCTGCACCTCCATGAAAGTCAGCAGAGCTGTGTTGATTTATGCCAGCTGAGCACCTGACCTTTGCAGTCCAAGCTGCTGAACTCCTTCCTTGGCAGGACCTTAATTCTGAGTGGGCAGTCTGCAGCTGCAGAAGATGAGGGACATTGCTTATGGTCTGTCATAAAGAGTCCAAAGCTTTCCAGGGAAACGTCCTTAATTTCAATCTCTCCCATGTCTAATTCTTCATAATGGAGACAGTCTATCACTGGTGAAGCTTTTTCCCAGTCTCCTGCTATTTCAGTGCTAAAGAAAGTGTGGTTTTTAGAAAGAGGCTTCTGCTGTTATGGCTAAGAGAGTTGATGATTTTTTAGCCTGGATGTGTTAAAATGAACAGCTTTTAATTTGTCATGGAAATTAGTCATTTAAAATAGATGTTTTCATAGTTAAGTGGACTCACTCAGTGTGAATCACTGTGTGAAAAGCCACACAGAGCCAGCCTCACTTGGTGCTCCATGTGAATCTGGAGCAACACTTCATCAAAGTCAGCAACTTTAATTTAAATAAAGTAAATCCAGTGTGAATGAGTCTGGAATCAAGTCTCATGTTTTCAGACATCTGCAGTGGTTTCAGACCCAACTGGAAGCTGTTGAGAGACTGCCACTGTGTAATTTTAATGGCCCACAGGAGAGTGCCTCCATAAAAATGATGGAGTGGCACTACTCATTAGCTGCAAGCTCTGAAGGTGAAATAGATAAACTTCACAGCAAAAAAAGAAAGTGGGTCTGCAAGCTGTTTGTAGGACTTGTGTATGCCATGCAGCTGAGAGTGAGAAAGCACCCGCTGAATTGCCTGTCTGCATATGCAGTGTGGGGCTGCTGTGTCTGCCACATCGCTGCTGTGTCTGCCACGTGCTGCTTACCTGCCCTTGGCACAAACTGCCTGTAGGCACAGAAGAGGTAACTCGTTTAGATCCTAGATGGTTTGACTTTTAAATAAGTGATGTTGGATCATAAGGTGGGATATCAAGTAGATTAAGTGATTTAGGACCCATGCATAATTTTTTGCATTTCCTCTAGACTGTTTCATCAGTCTCCACCACCTCAGGGACCACCACCATTAGCAGTAGGGGTTAAGTTTCCTGTGCCAGGGCTTCAGGGCTGGAGAGTATTCCTGTTATATGTCCAGGATTAGTGGTCTCTAGCATCTCTGTGGACCTCTGAAGCCTTTTAAATCTATAACTTTCAGATTTCCAAATCTCCCATGATGTTCATGCAAAGGTAGATTTCCCAGGTACTCCACATTGGGTTCGGACATGGCCCTGCCCTGGCCTCATGCCTTGGAGGATTTATAAGGATATCCATGGGGGTTCTACTGAAGTGCAAGGGTCCCATTTACTAACAGGAGTGGGAAGAAAGTGAGAAAAGTAGCTGATTATCCAAACAAGAGGATCCAAACTTCAGAAATTCAGGTGTGCATTTGAAAATGTCTACTACCACCTTATCTCTGCATAGTTTCATAGCTGCTGCTGCTTGGCCAGATGGCAAGTTGATTAGTAGCCCAAGCAGCTCTGATGACTTTTGCCAAGAGCTTGCTAGTGAAACAGTGCTGTGGATTTGTATTCCTTTTTTCCTGCCATCACTGGATGCAGCAGCAGAAAGCTGATAGCAAGGCAAAGGAAAGCACATTCATATGTACTCTTTTCTGTGAGCAAAACAGCATTGCCAATTTGTTGGAGGGTTTCTGATTAGCAGATGCTGGCTAGAATGACTTGGACCTTGGAATACATTTTGGTTCCTTGTTTGCAAGTGGAGAGGTATGGAAAACCCTGATGGCATTCAGTTCTGTTTATTTTAAATTTAACCTTTATTAATTTTTGCAAATTATGCCCTTTTACTTCTGGAACAGTATAGTCTCGATTGCCTTAGCATACTGCAGTAGACATTCCTGATATAAATCAGACCACCTCCCCTGACAGCTAATGTCCACCAGTTGAGGATCTGAGGATCTGGCATGCGCTGGTTTATTGTTGATTCTCCTGTGATATTCAGATAAAAACTAAAAATAAAAATGCAAAAATAAAACGCTCTCCAATGGGATCAAATAAAGCATGTCTTTCTGGAAATGGTGCTTCACAGAGATGATGGGTAGCAAAGTTCTTCCCCATCACTTGTCTTGCTGAACTCAGAAATGCTCCAGTTGGAGTAGACTGGGTAGACTGGGCTGACACAGGTTCATTGTTGTTATGCCGTGGTCAGCAGAGGCCTCAAAAACTTACATGTTTCTGAAAAAATTAGCTGTTGTTGTATATTCCTCTGCATTGGATGCAGTATGTAGTGGTGATGAGACTTAACCCTCAGCACTGTGAGCTAATGACAGGGGTCTCCAGAGTAAGAGTAAGGTTTGCATGTTATATCTCTGTTACTGATGTTGACCACGCTTTGGAGACCCTCCTTCGGGACGTGGTCGGTCATCTGGACAAAAGTTGGAAAGGTACTCTTCTCCTTGTACATGATTGCTTCTTGGCATGAATGTTCAACCCTTGCATGCTTGGGTGCCTGGTGATTTCAGCAAGTGATAGACAAGCAGTGAAGGTCAGCTTTTGACCTTGCATCTTGTACTGGTTTTTCCCTGTTTCACTGTTAAATTCCACAACCCGTGCTAAGGTAAGCAGCTCCAGGGAAATCACTGTTCTTGATTTTCTTCCCCTCTGTTATAAAATTAAAAGGCTCTTGAAGCTTCTGATCCTGCAAATGAGAGCACTGCTGGGAATTTGAGTGCATCATTGGCTTTATTAGAGCTAGTCCTGAAAGTAAATTTACTTAGGTGTGTTAGAGTTTGGAAAGGGAGGTTTTGATCCTGTAAACTGTCATGCAGGGGAGAAGGCTTCCCAAGCATTTTGAGGGATAGGAATGAGCCCCTAACAAGTGTACCTCTAAGTCATTTAGAAGCTTGTAATCTTGCTTTAGTGTTAGCACACTTCCAGAAGAGTAAGCTTCCTGTGCACCACGTCTGACAACACTTTACTCAGGATCCAGTTAAATGCAGCTGGGAGGAGCTGGCTGAAAATGTTGGCTCGAAAACTGCATGTGCTTCATTCTGTCTGGATATTGCTGACATAAATATGGATGAGGAGAGTCTCTACAGCTGTCAGTGCATTTACCCCAGTGCAAAACCAGTACGACAGGGCTATGTCTGGTGTCTGTCAGAAGTCACGTTGCTTAATTTTTTCATGTCAGGATTTTTTTTTTCACATTTATTTTAGTTTGGTATGCCAAACATTTCAATGTATGTAATTTATTTTAAAAAAAAAACCCAAACCTTGGATGATGAACATGTGGTCCTAAGTGATTCTGAAGTGTGAGGTATAGGAAAAACAAGGTAGTTGTTGACTAAGATACTTCTGATTCTTCTGGGTCACTGTGTTATTTCTTGGGAGTTATATGTGGGCTGAAAAAAAGCAGGTGTTTAGTCCATTTTGATAAGGAAATGTCAGCTTTAGTCTATGACATACAATGAAATCAATAAGCTCACAAAGCCGTGAATGGGAGAGTTGGCCGAATAAACAGAGGATTGAATCCCACAGCTCCGTTTGCAAAATAATAGCTGCTCTCTACAACTGCCAGGGCGAGATTGTATCCTGGGTGTTGCCAGGGGCTCGCAAGAGGCTGTGGGAAGGCTGGTAACTGCTGGAGCATGCAGGGGCAAACCAGCTGGCATCAGGCAGCTGTGCAGCTTGGCTAGAGAAGACGTCTGTAATGCAGACGTTACTTCAAAGCTAATGCAAACTTCAAGGCATTAAGCGTAGTTCTCTATGGGATGCGGCCAGAAATGCTTCACACATGTCTTCTGCAATGCCTTTGTATCCCTCTAAAGCCCAGAAGTGCACAGACTTTTAAAGAAGGATTTTTTTAAAGGTTTTTTTACTCCATTCATTTAAAGGTTCCTAGAAAATGCACAGGTATTTTTGAGCAATGGGCAGTGATATCATTAGCCTCTTGGGCTGTTCCTGCCCTGAAAGGGGGCATGACTGAGGACTCATCTCCAGATTTTCCCAAGGGTGGTATGTCTCAAAGAAGAAGGGTTACCTATAAGCTCTGCCAGCCAGCTGGGGGACCCAAAGAGCACAAGCAGGGGAGAAGGCCAGTTCTGAGGATCAGTGATGGTTGTTTTCAAAGTTTGAGGGAAAGGGTTCATTTGTCTTGTGCTGGGTGTTGAGCAGCTCAGTAATCTCAGGACCACTATGTTTAGGCAATAGGGAGATGTGGTTTAACCCCAGTCAGCAACCAAGCCCCACACAGCTGCTTGCTCACTCCCGCTGGTGGGATGGGGGAGAGAATCAGAAGAGTAAAAGTGAGAAAACTCATGGGTTGAGATACAGAGGGTTGAATAGGTAAAGCAAAACCCGCGTGTGCACGCAAAGCAAAACAAGGAATTCATGCACTCCTTTCCACCGGCAGGCAGGTGTTCAGCCATCTCCAGGAAAGCAGGGCTCCATCATGCATAACGGTTACTTGGGAAGTCAAACGCCATAGCTCCGAATGTCCTCCCCCTTCCTTCTTCTTCCCCCAGCTTTATATGCTGAGCGTGACATCATATAGTGTGGAATATTCCTTGGGTCAGTTGGGGTCAGCTGTCCCAGCTGTGTCCCCTCCCAGCTCCTTGTGCACCCGGCAGAGCATGGGAAGCAGAAAAAGTCCTTGACTAATATAAGCATTACTTAGCAACAACTAAAACATCTCCGCATTATCAACACTGTTTTCAGCATAAATCCAAAATGTAGCCCCACACTAGCTACTATGAAGAAAATTAACTCTATGCCAGCTGAAACCAGGACAGGAGAGAAGATGATAAGCTCAGGTCAGATTTGTTTTAAGGAAGAAGCAACTGCTTGTGTCAGGTTCACAGGTCTGTTTTGAGGAATGAGCAGAGGCTTGAGGCACTTCATGCAATGCAACCAGTTCAGCCATCCATGCAATAATAATGTGGCTTCATGTAAAAGAAACCACTCTGAGCAGGTTACAGGTGGCCTGAGCCACTGTTAGGGAACTCTGGACAGGTAAAATTCAATTGCTTAAGATGATAATTGAGCTGCTGGGGAAGACAACAGCTGAGGTCTGACTTGGATCCTCTGGTGAAAATACATGTTATGAACTCAGCAGGGCTCTCTGGTAAGGATGGGTGCTGTGGGCAGCAAGAGCTGCCCAGTCCTCCATTTAACAGGAGAAAACATGACTTTTCAGGTCAACTGTTACTGTTGGCCTTTCTTTATCTGTGTTTGGTTTCTCTACATGGCTGGTGTCCTTTTTTGTGCTGTGTTTTTGCCCGCCTTTCTGTGCCAAGTGTATCAGGTACCAGTCCAGACACCAGCTAAAGAGGTGGAGAGGAATGGAGGGACCTGTTCACCAGGAAGGATGCAGCTCTTCAGCACGGCCTGGTGTTTCAAAGAGGGGTGTTTTGGATCCTGGCACCTGGTCCATCCCTTGTGTAGATCTGAGCACTGTGGTGGTTTTCTTCCTAGTGTAGTAAGTAAAGGGGATTTCAGGCAAACTACTCCTTTGAAGTGCATAGGAGGCATTTTGGTGCAAGGGGTATTATAATATGGCAGTCGACCCTCTCTCTCTGTCTACAGTATGACTTTGTCTCATGAATTTTCTTTGACTTTCACATAACATCTTCAAAGTGTGGATACAACTTCTTTGTTGTGGTTTTTCTTCCCCTCCTTTTTTTTTTTTTTTCCTTTGATAAAAGTACTGTGGATTCTGGGTTGCATCCTGCATTCACGTTCATGAGCTTCACACTCTTGTTACTCCATGGATGCCCATAGCGTTATTCTGATTCACCCTTGTGCAACAGGAAACAGAATCAAGCCTTTTATCTATAGCTGGTTTATGGGACTCCTGTCAAAATAATATATTTATTTTTTAATACCTTGCTGTTCAGGGCCAAATTCTGGGATGTTTTTTTGTTCCTTTCTTTCTTGACAACCCTAGGGACAGAAGGTACTGACTGTGCAGAGCTTCTTGAAACAGTAGCATAGGGGGAGTGACTCCTGCCATCTGCATGGAGGCCGCTCAGCAATTTCCCTCCTGATACATAGTGATTTTCTGCCTTTCCAAACCTCCGCTGCATGGGACCAATGCGCAGGTGAGCGCGTTTGCACAGCCAGCGGGCTTTGGGGAACCACTGACTGCAACAGCAACTTTGCTGAATTTACTGACCAGTTGAAAATGCTGCATTGTTTCTTGCCAGCGTGCAGTGTCCTTTGTATTGACTGGCTGATGCGTACGTGCACATGTGTGTGCACAGCGCTTGGGACCAGCCAGCCTGCATTTGCTAGAAACATATATGCCCAGAGTTTCATATAACAGAATGGGAAGAACAGGTTTTATACAGGGTCATCTTAGTTTCTGTTTCTTATATTCCCAATTCTGTGGGAGTGTGTGTAGTTTTATTAAATGGACTGTGTCATCTATCATTTCTCATGTGATACATTCACATGCCTACAGAAGTGTCGTGCTTATGGAGCACACTCACAGCAGGGTTATGAAACACAGCTGAGTAGATGCCTCAGTGTACATGTGATGCCATGTCTGTTTTCCTTTCAGCTTCTTCTTCGCTGTGCATGGTTCCAAAGACATCTCCTATTGTTTTCCCTACACTGAAATCTAGTGTCAGGTGGGGTTTCTTTGCCTTTTGCTTTTTTTTCATTTACTTGCCATTTTCCCTTTCAGCAGGACTGCCTAAGGCTGGATGAAGTAGTAGTACTGAGTACTCTTATTAAGAGGATGCATTATAGCTCCAAAACTATTTCCCGACATTAACATATTATAACCTCATTCTAATTTAGTTCCACCTTCTTCTTCCTCTTTGCCTTCCCACCCACCTGCCCTTTTCTTGTAACCTCCAATATTCTCTTTACACAGCAGAATGTGTGTGATCTTGTCACAAAACCAATTTCTTCTTTTTGGGCAGTACAGTATTAAGATTTCCCTCTGCATCTGCAGTAATAACATAATTAAATAAAGTAATAATAATTCTGATGTTTTGCTGTAATAATGTGATGGCCACTGCTAGTGTGATCAGCATGGAGATGTCTCTTGCTGCTGGTAAATATTTGCTATTAACATGGAGCTCTGTTTTTGTTTTTCCATTCCACATTAATTCTTTTTTCTTTTTTTTTTTTTTAAATTGTATTTTTAAGAAACACAGAAAGAGCCAGTGGAAAACTTGCTGTACCTTTCACTTCATATTGCCCACCTTACTCAACCCGTGAAAACTGAATTCCAGCCAGGTCTGTCATGCTCGCTGGCTGTTCATGGACCTCTGTGGCATGAGGTCTTAGCAATCGACACACTGAAATTTGTAATGAACAGCCATTACTCATGGATAGCCTGGATGATTTTTCTCTCACCAGAAGGCTTGAGTCATTCATGTTTCATGTGTGTCTCAGGAGATGATGGGCTGGAGTGACCTCAGGCAGCATGTACTCTTTGCTGCTGGAAAGGTAATTAAAAATGAGAACTGGTAAATAGGGCTATGGCTGGTTCTCAGTCACACGGGGGGAAAAAAAAAACCCACTTCCATGTTAGACTTCTTCCTGGATATGGAGGATGTGCACAGGCTTGAGCTTAAGCTCAGCATGTATTGCTGAATCCCCAGAGATCATCAGCAAAGGTCTCCTCCTTGCTTTCTGCTGAGACAGAGGAAGAGGTGGTAGGACACAGGAGTCACTGCTTGGAGAGGTCACAGCCAAGACCACTCCTGCCCCAAAATATTGCAGCTGCTCTCAGCTTCCATGGAAGCAGCAGGAGTCCGGTACCACTGTACGTGGGGGAACTGCAGTTGTAAGCATGTCTGCCTGGATCTGATGCCTGAAGATGCTGAAGGTAAAGGCTCCCACCAGCTGCCCTGGGTGTTCTCATGGCTTAGCAGCCTTTAAGAAAAAGTCACCAGAGGGATGAATTGCCTACATGTAGTTTTCTTTCCATTGTGCAGACGAGCAGGATTGCAGCGTGGGAGGGGAAGAGTGCATTTCAGTGGGGTGGTGGGAAAGGGGAAGGGGAGCCCAAGCAGCTGTCTGGCCCCCACCCTCCTCCTGCCTCCAGTCCTCCACCTGAATGCCAGTGCTGTGAAAGTGGCAGTCTGGCCCTGTAATTAAATCTCAGCAACTGTGCAGTGTTCAAGAGCCTGTCCTCCCAGCTCATCAAAAACCCATCACTCAAAAGAGATCCTATTAATTGCCCTTGGGGATAAGCAAAAGGCATATGCAGCAAGGTGTGTCGAGCTTGCTGCTCCTAGCCCACTGAAATTTGCTTCCAGAAGGCTGTGTTTAGTCGAGCCAATGTGTGGGGCCAGCAAGGACTCGGAGCTGTAATTTGCACCTCCTAGCATGATTCAATGGTAATGGGATGAAATGTTATGGCAGGGTATTGACCTCTCGCTGCTGCAGTTGCTCTGGCATTGAGCGTAAACAAATATTAACGTGGGGGTGGTGATTCTCTCATAAACAGGCAGCAGGGATGCTCGGATGCTGTTTTGTGACAATGAATAGATCATGCTGAAAACAACAGATGCTGATTTCAATAAAATAATAGCATTTTCAGGCAATGGTTTTCTGCAACTTCAAAGAGCTTTGCAGGCCAGAATTAATAAGCTGGTGTTACTGTGGGTTGTTACTGCGCAGCACAGCAATAGACCTGTTTCATTGCTGGCTTTCAGCTAAGCTCCTGTTCTTCACTTCAGCTAACAGTAAACTGCTTTGCACAAAGGTAGTTTAAACAAAAATGTTGTACTGGCTTTTATGAATGGGCAGAACTCCGAGTGACAAGAGGTTCGAGGTGCATTATCTTACCAGTTATTTAGTAATCTGGCTGCTGGACAGCCCAGTGTGGTACTGAGCATAATGCACTTATCTGCAATTAATAGAGAGAACTTTTTTACGTCCTTACAGTTGCAGAACACTGATTGTTCCAGCCTTCTGGCTTAATCTGCAATCTCTGCACCACTCTCAGCTGGGTGAATTTGTGTACTGAAATTGTTCCCTGCCCTGATTCACTATTCCAGGATCTCTGAATCTCAGACATTCCCTAAAAAGCAACTAAAAGCTGAAATGCAAAACTGAACAGGACAGTGGACTGGAGAATATGGAATGAGAATATTTTAATTTCTGGTAGCAACATGGCAGCAGATATCTTTTTCTCCATTTCTACTTTTCTATTAACTTGGGAAAGGAACAAAAAACCTGTTCTTTTGGGGTTACACTCTGAACACACTGCAGGCTGAACAACTGCTTGGTAATTACATTGGTACAAAAGCCTGGTGGAAGACAAATAGTTTAAAGCTGTGTGTTACTGCAGGAAATTAAAAGCATCAGTAAATGTTTCCTTTTCCATGCACCATTTTACTCATCCCCGTGGTGTGGGGACCCTTCTGTCCTCAGTGCCAGTGGTTTTCCAATACTCACACTACATGGTTAGCGAGTCTCCACCTTCCAGGAAATTCCTTCTCCTCTCAAAACTGTTCTGCAATGTAAACATTGCATGTATACGAATAGAGGGCTGGTAAGATGTTTTGGGTCAACAAGTAAAGGTTTTTGTTAGTACAAGCTCTGTGTTTTGCAGTCGTCTTTGCTGGAGATGAAATAGATTTTTCTGACCCTCCCTAGGCGGCTGTTCCAGATCCTTGCTGCTGCAACAGTTGGAGATGTTTTCCCCTTTTCCTATGCAGGTACTATGTCCTCCCTTCCCTAAATGGACTTACAAGATGATCTGAGATTGAAATGAACTCATTACCGTTACTTCAGTTCTTTGAAAGGTCTCATGCTCCTTGTGTAGTGACATCTCTCTTTTCTTGTTTATGTTGCTGAAAGATCTTTTGTTATTTGTCCTAATTTCCTTCAGAAGATGTGACCTGGTTTGTTTGTTGGGCAGCCCTCGTTCTGTGTGGGGGGAGTGCTCATCCACCGCAGCAACAGCAGCTTTACTGGCTTTCAAAAAATTACAGGCTCAAGTGTTTTCAGAGACCTGCAGATGGCACTGCCTTACTGGGCTATTTGAGTGCCCATTGCATGTCCCTGTGGTGGGCCCTGTGTAATCTTCAGTCAGAACGGCCCTTCTTGCAGCTGGAGTAAGTAGTTCAAAAGTTCTGGCTGTGGGATGGTGTTAGTTAACAATGAAAAATAACATGCAAATTGCTAGGAACCTTTCCCCTTACTCCTCCTCAGGTGGTTTTGTTTTCTGGACTTCTGTTCTTTTTGAGGTTTATCTTCAAAGGGTTTTCAACAACTTCTCTGTACAGCTATTTTTTCTCCCTCTGACGTTTCCCTGTGCCAATTAAGTACGGAATTGTCTGCTCATTTACTTGCCTCTTCCTAGGAGGACCCTGCTAGCAGGGACCAGGGGAGGGAGCTTTTTTGTCATCGGTGTTTCCTGGACGATTCCCCTTTCCCGGGGCAGAAATGCCCTCCTTGTAAAAAAAATGGCAGCATCAAGGACTTAGTGGTAGTGATGCATCTCACATTGTTGTTGTCTCTCTCCTACTGCTGCAGTCACTTTGTTTGCACATACTGTTCAGTTCCCACAACTTTTCCTGAAGGCTTGCAAGGTTTTGGGGACATACCTTCGCCACTATGCAAAGATGGAGCACTGCGGGCCTCCTGTTTGCAGCTCCCAGGTCACCCCATGGCTGCACCCTGCCTAGCGCATTGCAACTGATGTGAGATGCTTGTTTTCTGGGACGCCTGCACAGCCCATGGGAACCTGCCACCTGTAGCCAGCAGTGGCTGGTTCTCCAGGAGTGGTCATGCACCCTCTGCGACTCTTATCAACTCTTCCAACCCATTTTTACGTCACTTTCTGTCCTACATTGGCTGCAACACAGAGAGACTGACTGGTTCAAAACCTGCTGACATTGCAAATTGCTGACAAGCAAATGGAGGTCTATTTTCTATGATTGCTCTCTCTGGGATTTCATGGCAGGTGAAACAATTTGTTTGCTGTTGCAGTGTTTAACAGAGGCAGCAGCTATCGTATGTGAGGGATCTGCTATATTTCCCAAGAGTCAAAATAAAATTCAGCCATGGTGAGGTGTTCTTGGTTGCTCCCTGTACATAAATCCTCAGCTACCTTGCTTCAAGGTCAATCGGGTATTTCATGCCTCATAAGTGGTTCGCTTTGTCGAGTGACTGGGATGTAATGCTGCCCAGACATATCAAATTTCTGATTTCACTGCTTATATTTCTTCTGTATGGAAACACTTGAATTCTGCTTTGCTTCATTACCAATATGACTAATCACATATGCACACTAGCAGTTCTGGACAAGCTGCTTTCAGGATGACGGCCCTGCAGCCATTTGTAGGGAGCTCCATTTTGTGATTGCAGGTGGAGAGCTGCTGCCCACATATGCTGAGTTTTTTGTCTAGCTTCCCCGTTTGGAATGGGTGTTTGAAATGCACCATCTCCTTGGGCTCTGTTAGCACTCTTCACTTGGAGTATTTGAAAGGGAAGTTTTGCATCTCTGCTGCCAAAAATCTTGACTGAGCTGGCTTTTACATTGAGAAGTTTAATCTGCAGCATGTATAGCAAAATTTCTGGTGGTGATGCTTCGACAGTTTTCTTGATTTCTAAATATACTTTTAGAGTGGTTTTGTAGATTCATAAATGCAAAGTTAGGTTTGAGATTATTTTGTGTATCTCGGCTCCCAGAGACAAGTGATCAATGTTCAAACCTTGGGTTGGGAACAAAAGGAAACTCAATCTCTGGGCTGTGAAGAAAAGCCTGAAAGCTAATGAACGGTTCAAAATCCAGATGGCAGTCAGGCGTAAATTCAGAAATAGTATTTTGCTCTGAATGTAGTTCTCCTGGTTGTACAGCCAGATAGGTTTCACATGCTTGTGACTGTGTATTGCAACAACATGAGGACTGGCTGAGGGAATATACGCAGTCTGGGTTCCTGGCTTTGGTGCCTCAGAGTACACAAACTTCGCTGTACATCAAATCTTCATTATGACATTAATTAGCAAAACTATCATTCATGTTACAGTACTGGTAGCATCAAATTATTTTTAAAATTTCTGTTGGACATTGGTCTTTTATGTAGCCAGTTGTGTTTTTAATTAGAGTTGGTCAGGTATTAGAAGTTAGGTTGCTCTTAAAAAACTCTGCTTTATTTCAAAGACTTCGTATATCTTTGCCAAATTTAGGTGGGTGGTAAGCTGTGTGTGCCTGCCACAGTGGCTGTTTGCAGGATATCGAATCTATGTTCTTTGGTATGGTGATGACAGAATCTTCTGCAGGGAAGAGAACCATCTCCAGAATAATTACTATTATTTTTTAATCCTTAAAACAGTTTCCCCTCCTACCCCCACCCCGCTTAACTCTGCAAATAGCTAAACAGTTAAAACCGAAATCCCCCTTCTTCCTCCAGACAAAAAGGCTGCCTTGTACAACACCTCTCACAGAAGACTTCAGTCTGAATGGGGGTAGTCTGACAGAGCTAATAACCAAACCAGCATGCCATCATGTAGTGGGAAAATTTTGAGTAACAGTAGTATCCGTGAACGTTGCCTACAGTTATGTGGGGCCAAGAACTGGAATAGTTTTTGGTTACTTAAGCCTTTCAAAAAAAGCCCTTCAAATACTATTGTTGTCTTATTTTTGAGAGTGACTTTAGTGCTGCTGCTCTCTCAACATTAATCTCACTTGTTCCATCTTTATTTGTACGTGACCCAGGGCCAGGTCTTTTCTTTTCATTGCTCAGTGTATACATGTGAATGTGCAGAAATTTAGCATGGGAAGAGCAGCCACAACATTCTCGGCTTTCCACTCCCTCCTCATTGTCCTTTCTTTTTTTCTGGGGCATGCAAAAATACTCAGTATTGAGGATTCTGGTGCTGCAACCACTTGCAGCCCTCCTGCCATGCTTGCTTCCTATCATAACTACTGCATAGAGGCAGCAGCCAGATTTCCTGAAAGTAAACTGAATTGGCAAAAGAGTGCATGGAGGAGTTGCTCAGCAAGTTCAGCAAAAAAAGGCTCTGGCAAGCAGATGGGCACCAGCAGCGAAGGACTCCTTGCAACTTCAGGGAGACTTCCGCCAAGGAATGGTAGATGCAGGTGTTGGTGTGCAACGGCCATTTCATGCTGTGCTCATGGGAAATTTCTAATGCAGAGCTCTAAAGCACTGTATGAAAAATGTTGTAGCTTCAAGGCTTGGGGTGATCCACAGTGACACTGCAGCAAGTGCAAACAGGCATAGCTGCAGTCTGGGCAACCGGACTCTGCCCATCGCCCTACAAACCAGTCCATGGCAGGCTTTGGGCTGCTCATTTGAGGGTAGGGTAGCCCCACAGCAGTCCGTGTCGTATCTGCAGAAATGTGCCTGCCTTGGAGAATTCTCATTTTAATGCTTTGGGATATTCGTGGTTTGGGAAAAATTTTGGATGTCAGCAAATGGTAAGAAGATGCCAACAATGCTGGCATAGACACAGGTATTCTCTCCTGGCTGTAGCTAAACCCAAGCAAAAATATCCTTTGAAGGGTAACTAGGGCCATTCTCTGTTTTTATATTTCCATAAAATCTTGACTTACAAATGGGTTCCTATTATATGCCTCTCTAAAAATTAGATTTTTTTTTTTAAGAACTGCCTTTTGAAGTTATTGACTTACCAGCCCTGTCACTAAAGCAGAATTGAATCTAGCACCTCCTGATTGTTATCAACTGTTCCTGGTTGGCTACAGTGCATGATTGGTATCGATCTTGTGGGAATAAAACTAACAATGCTTTTGGTTTTGGATCTGGAGAGTTATTTATCTTTTCATCTGTAACTATCATTTTCTATAAAAGAACACATCCAGGTCTGTAAATTCACATTACGGTTATACATTTTATTATTTTCTACCAATGATTTTCATTGGAAATATTGAGCAAGATGCTGGTTTTTTGTTGTACAACTTTCCACTCTGCTCTTGTCTGGTAATGTTCCCAAGGGCTAATGGATATCGATGTGTAGGAATTTGGGAGATGGAGAGGGGTGGAATCATTTTATAGCCTAGGCCTTCATCATCTATCAGAACTATATGATGATTTAGATTTTATTGCATATATATTTTATTTTTATGTTGTATTTGGGTCAGATGCACAGCTATTTAATGAGTGTATTGATTATCAGGTTTATGGACCTATCAAAAAGGGAGAAGAGACATGAATGTAATAAATAAGCATTAGTATTAGTTCATCCTATGCTATGATGTTTATTCAGATGGGTTTTCTGCATTGAACTCAATCTGAAAAAGGGGAAAATGGTCAGAACCCTTCTTTTTGCTCATTTTCCCCCTCTGATGCCAGGACAGGGAGTTCCTGGGAAATGGAGGGAATGGAGCAGCTGCAGGGGAGGGTGACCAGCTCCCTCCATTTGCCAGGTTTCTTCCTGTTATACTTGGTAATCCCAAACAACAGGACACTTCAATATCTCTCAGCTTTGGCGGGATGAGACAAAAGAAAGCATCCAAGCTGCTTCTTTAGCTGCTCCTTTACTTCCAGCCTGGGAGAGTTTGCTGGCCTGGATGAGGTTGCTGCTCACCCCTGTAGAAGCAGCATTCACCTCCCTTGAGTGCTGGGGCACGTTTCAGTGATCATGTCATCCATGGGGTTTGTCTGCTCGACTTCAGCAGGTACAGGTTGAGACACACGCACAAGCCTGCATCAAATCAGATTCAGGTGTTCATCCTGACATGTTTCAGCAAAGCTCCTGTGCATGAGTTCGTGATAGGATCAGTTTCAGATTAATGGGACTCGGGAGGTGCCAAAAGATGGATCCTGGCTTGTGTGGTGTGGTGGTTAGAAAGAGTTTGGTCATTGCCTTAAAGCACATTGCTGAACTGGGTCTTCTAAAGTCCTCCGTAAAGCCAGAAAAGAAATCAGAAGGTAGCGAGCTGAGAACACAGACTGTTTTGATCTTACGATGTTATGAATGCTGTAGAGTGAAAAAAAGTTGTTCCTTTTTAGTTTGGATATAGAAATTACTAGAGGTGTGCAGAATTTAACACGGGGAGAGAAGTCCGGTATTTGTTGCTCTTCACCCTTGGGGTTTTGTAGCATTGGTTTGAGTTTAATTTAAAATGCTTCAAGAGGAGCCTATCTTATGGAGCAAACTGAATTTTCTGTGAAATGTGTATTGATTTAATGGGGTTGGTTTGTTTCACTTTCTTTTCATTAAGATGTGCAATCCTTGATATGGCTTAATCGTTATTTATATATTAGTAAATAATATGCTATTTCTAAATTAATTCATGTCATTTCTAAATTAATGTATATGTAACAATAACTTTTTACTCATCTTCTGCCATTTCCAGTGAATAGGAATTTAAACACTGCCTCCCAAGATGCCAGAGCAATTTTGCTTGTTGACCTAAATGTTGTATATAGAGAGGAACTGTAGCCAATGTTTTTCTGACACTTCATTAATAAAAAAATGAACTTTTCTGAATAATTTTTTCGGAAAAATACTGGACCACAAAATTGTCACCGAAGTGTCGGTGTCCTGGAAATATGGACTTTTAACAGCACATTATGAAAAAATATTATAAAATAAACTTCATATCGCACAAAACTGAAGCACCTTCAAAATGTTGTGCTGTTTTTGTGGGTCAGATGAACAACTGTAAAATTGTCAGGATGACAGGAATTGACTGGACGTGTCCTCTAAATTCTCACTATTGAAGGGACAGTAAAACAAAGGCAGTACTCATGGTTTTCTGGTGCACCTTTCTTATGGCATTACGCAGCATATACACTTTTAATGGTAGGCAAATCTGATGGGGCGGGGAAGGAAGCTCTGCCTGGAGGAGGGCAAGAGAAGAGTTTCAAAACTCTCTCTGAATTCTGCACTGCTAATTTCTTCAGTTTGTTTGTATGCACAGAGAGAGCTGGTAAAACAAGACGGAATAATCTGAATAATTGCTGTCAATAGAAAAACATGCAGAGAGGAGATATAATGAGTGATAGATGGTACATTAGTGTGTGAGTTGCAAATGTTATCAAAAGGTTATCTTCAGCTGCTGCTGCAAACAGGCAGTGGAAATAGCAGCAGAGCTTCTAAAATGAGTGCTTATGCAGGAAAAGAAATGAAAAAAATATTTCAAGTTCCTCATTTTCTGAGCTTTACATGTGGAGTTTGGGAGTTCAGACAACTTTCCCCATGTGAGAGGCTTGAATTATCAGAAGGAGACAAGGACTCTGTCTTACTGGCTGCTAAGAGAAAATCCAGAGTGGTGATACTGGGCTCTCTGCAGCAAGTACGCGTAGGTCATTAGCTGGTGAGTGCTGTGAACATTTAAAAACATAACTTGATTTTAGTTTCATTGCTTTTTGGTGGAGGAATGGGTTCCTGGGATAGGAGATAATTACATTTCTAGGTTTTCCTGCATCATCATGGACGTTAGGAACTACTTTTCAAAGAAAACATAATTTTCTAATCCTGTGATTAGGAGCTGAGATTTCAAAACTCTTTTGAGAGCTGGCATTAAATTTGTGGCAATCAGGACCACCGACTATTAGCTGTGATCACTTTGTGTGTGTTTAGCTCCTATAAAGAGCAACCTTCCCTGTAAGAGAACAGCACATAACTTGTAATACAGTCCAATAAACCAAGGTCTGTCCCTGCACTGAAACATGTATATTGCCAGCAGTGAAAAAGTGGCTATCAATAGGGCAGTAGAAGAGGCCTGAAAAAACCCAGATGTTAACTGGTGTTTGACATAATGGCAGTTCTTAAGTTTTTTCTTATTTTTTTCTTCCACAAAGGAAAATCATACTGTCTGAGCTGAGGACTGGGGTCATTATAACACCAGTGGCAGAGATGTGGCTAAAATTTCCTGGAAAATACGAGCTTCACAGTGAGCTGTCGGCAGCTCGCCTGCATGATCTGGTGTCCCAAGACCACTTCCATTTACAGGGTCGTGGCTACATGTGCCTGTGTTTCTGCATTCCCTAGACACTGCCTCTCCCATGGTTTTTGTGCTATTGATTTTCATCAGGATTAAGCTTCCCCAAGAAGCAGCACTTTCAGTTGATCGCTTGTGACTGAGTGTTTAAGACAGGTAGGTAGGCAGCCATAGTTCAGAGCAAATGTTAAGTGCAGTTTCAGCCACCCTGAAGCTGAGTTTGATTTTCTTTGAACTAGACACACAAACTTCTGGAGTAAATATCCTGCTGTGAAGTTTAGAAGTTAGCATATTGACTCAGCCTTCACAAGTCTCGAGGTGGTTTCTAGCTTGGCTTAAATCCTGCTTTTGCTGTCACTGCCAGAGGAATCTATTTTCCAAGGTGTCCTCAGCCTGTCTCTCTGGCATTGTTTCTTCAGTAAATCAGTGGACATTCACTGCAGTTGGTGCACAGGCTTCTAGCGAAGTGTCCTATTCACCATTGCAGGAAGTCTTTCTCATGCCCCCTCTCCATGACTTTTTCCATTGCACTGAGCAGGGTGGTGGCTGTAGGTGGTGGTGAAGACCCTCTCCAACACCGTCTTGCAGAAGAATGCTGTCAACCATAGAGGTTAAAACACTCGGATGAAAGGCAGACTCCCAGCCTTAAATCAAGCAGAAGATTTCCCTGATCTGCTTTAATAAAAGTTAGTATTTCCTTTCCTTTTCACACAAGCATGTGGAACAAAACATTTCATTTCAAAGCAAATGGAATGTCAAGTGAAATGATTTGGTAGGGGGATTTTGTTCTGCAGAGAAAAAAATAAATACATTTTGATCCAGGACTGTTTAACTTTTTTATTTTCACTCTGATTTTTTGGTTCAGCAGCTGAACCAGAAAACCAATTGTTCCTACAGCCTCTGCATAGAGGGGAAATACAGATGCAACTAGAACCATATCATTTTAATCTGAGCTTGTGATTTAGAGGTGGCACTGAAAATTCTTTTGAGGTACACAAATGTCTAAATACTACTTTAAAGAGAGCGATAGAAACATGAGTGTTTGGATAATTGTCATTTGTTCATAGATTAATTGCCTAGAAAAACCAGGCAGAAACTGTACATTTTAAAATAAGAATTATGGCATTTGATCCTGATAATTTAAATTAGTTTCACACTCTCTGTTATCTGACTTGATTGTGATCACACGCATGGCTTAGCCCACCCAATGAATGGTTGTTAGGCACTGAAATTAAGTGTTTCTGCAAAATATTGTTTTATTTAGGTCTCTGCAACAAATGGAGCCCAGAGACAAAGCTGGGATCAGTACCCTACCTGCTATGTTTTGGGCCAGAAGTGGGACCCTGGCCAGGTAAAGGATGGAGGTGTTGAGGCAGCTGCTTAGGTGGAATTATGGGGAGTAAGGATGTGCTAAAGACACGTGTGTGTTATGGGTCAGGGTAAAACTGAGGCTGGGAGCAGCATGGGGTCATGGATTAGGGATAAAGTTGGAAATGTCTGGAGTTCCCTGGGTACTGTTAGGATGGGACTGGTAGGAGTCAGTTTCCCAGACAGGATCAGGGTTGGCCTTGTATAGGTTTTGCTGTTAGTTTCATAATTGCTCTGTAATTATAACAAAGAAGCCATAATATTAATTTGTAGAAGCCTGATAACCTGAAGAGCTAAGTGATGCAGCCTTGCAGCAACTCTGGAGCAGTGGGAGTCAAGAGTTATTGATCCAGACATCCCAGAGGCACAGGTGCCCTTTTAATCAATGACAAATTGATTTCAGAGAGTCCATGGTTTCATTGGAAGTGCACAGATGTTTGTTTGGGTCCTCTTTTACAGCCACTGTTTAGAATTTCTTTTGTATAGGCTGTTAGCGTAATCTGTAGAGAGAGGATCCTCCAGAAGGGAATTTGGGGCTGTGATTTATTTTCAGAAAGAAGCTAATTTCTGTCAGCTGACAATGGAAGTAGCCTAAGAGAAAGTATCATCAGGCTGAGTGAACACTCCCCAGAACAACCGTCTCCTGCTCTTTATTGTAGTAGTTTTCCATGAACTTTCATAAACAGTTTTACTGCTGAAGGGTGGAGCAGTCTCACTGGGTTTCAGGCCAATGTACTCAGTTTTTTTAGTTTGTTGAATGTTTTGCTGCTGGGGAACACTTACCCAGATGGGAATTCCCTCTAAATCATAATGATCTTCCCTTCACATAGGTGTCAGTGATCTCTGCTGGTCCCAACAGCCGATTTAGACTTTCTGTAGCTGCCTTTAAGTGTTGGCCTCAAAGCTGCACAGAGGCTGAGATCTATCCTTAGCCTAGTCCATTCTTGTGTTCATTTAACACTTTCATTCAGGCAGTCAGTTGGCGGCCAATTTCAGAAAGTGTCACAGCTGAAGTTCCTTTTAATGCGTATGTTGGTGCCTAGTGTGTGCCCGTGGCTGCCAGTGGTGGCACAGGCACTGGAAGTCCCTCACAGGGTTTTTGCGAGTTCAGTGAAGCTTCTGCCTCTTCTTTTTCAGGAAATGAAAACTTGAGCAAATAATTGAGCATAAAGAAGCTCAATTCTTGTTTTTCTTAGTATTTTCAAGCTCAAATTGAGCTATATCTGCGGAAAGCATGTCACACTGCTGGTGTCATAGGCAGGTGGGGTTTAGTCAGTAGCTTGTAGTGGAAGCAGTGCTGACTTAAATTTTTCATCTGAGTCTAGAAATTTTTCTTTAAATATTCCAAGGCAACTATTGAAATCTGTACAGACAACTCCTGTTTGTAAGACATACTTGATGTAGTATAATATTCCCAAATATAGCAAAACTCACTATAGGCAGGTCTTCCTTAACTTACAAAATGGTCTTGTTGTTCTTAAAAACCTTCCATTACTATCTAACTACACTGGAAAAAATAAAATCTCTCTCTAAAAAATTTGCAGTGTATTTTAGAAGAATATATGTCATTTATAATGCTGTAAAAGTCCTATTATTGACTCATGGGTAGTCTCCATTAAAATATAAAATTATAGAGCCTGTCTAAAAAAATCACTAGGAGAGATGCGCGAACTCTGAGTATTTAGATGGGTCAGTGTAACTCTAGTGGTGGGTCACTGTAACCCTGATGCCATCACATGGTTCTTATTGACAGTAATCCAACTCCCACACGAATGAAAAGTAAAATTTCAGCATTTCCAAAACTCTGAGCCCCTGGGAATTTTACCAGGCTCACTGAGTTCAAAAGTTGGCATCTGTTGTTCCTAATTATTCCATAATAATTAGTGATGCAAACCCACTTGGGGAGGGTCTTCCCTGTGCTTTCAGAAACTAACAACAGAAGACAGAGCCCTTGGAGCTGAGGTTCAGTGCTCAGTGAGGTGATTATGCAGTTGTGTTAGTAAGTTTCTAATGAAAGAGCAAGCCAGCTGCCTCTGCCACTCCTGATAACACAAAAAATTATATTTTCTACTTGGTGTGATTTGTCAAGACAAAATGCAAAATATTATCTGATGCATCGGTGATTTACAGCTGAGCAAGTCTATATAGAGTAAATAAATTATCATTTTTGTTTTTAAATACCCAGCTCCCCCCAAAAAATGTTTAATGTTTTACCATTAAAGCAGCTAACTAATTAGAATGATTTCAGATGGAATTCATTTCCAGTTGGTTGACAAAATTCCTTCGGTAATTCTGTTCTCGATGATCTTATCTCACTTGATGTCTTTCAAACTTGGCTGTGAGAGAGGATTTGGGCCCTCTGATTTCAATCTTTTCTGTAAATGTTTATCTCAACTTGAACATTTTTCTTGTAAGATAGAAAATTATATCTTTTTGTACAGTTACAGTAATTACAGTATATCTCAAGAGAGATTGTGAATCATTCAGAAAAGATGTATACTGTCTAGCAACAGTTTTCCTTAGACAGTACAGAGTCAGAATAACATGGGTAATTTGGAAGACCAGGCATTTTGGATCATGAAATAAAAAAATTTTGTGCTGCTTTTGTTCCTGTTCCCAAGAAGAGGTGGCTCTGATTTTGTAATACAACTTACAAATGGGTATCTGCATTGTCCCGTCTGCAGTGTCTCGGCCAAATGTTCTTCTCCTTCAGAAATGGCTGTTGGGCTTTACAATAAAGGGTCATTGCTACTGCTCTTTGGTCATGTCAGGCCACCCTTCAAGACCCTTTTTCTGTCTCTTTTTAAAATTGTCTCTCAGTAATATGTAAAGTCTGATTACCCCCAGAAATGATCAGCTGTCTAGATTGCATCAGGGAATTTCGTATTCATGAAATATATTTATTTCTTACTCTCTCAGATGATTTAGTTTCAGTGTACAATTTATGTTCACAGTGTTTGACTCTTAATGTCTCATGAAAAAAGCAAGAGGTCACAGAATGAGTGTTGGCTGGGGGAGCTCTCTGCAGGTCTCTAATCCAGCCTCCTGCTTGGAGCAGGACAGTCACCAACACTAGACCAAGCCAGTCCCGGCTTTCTCCAGCCAACTCTTGGAAATCTCCAAGGATGCACTTTCTACCACCTCTCCAGGTACCTATTTCAGGGCTGCACTGCTCTCTTGGTGAAACAACTTTTTCCAGTGTCCGGTCTTTACGTCCTAAGCTACGTCTTGTGGCTGCCATCCTGTCTTTCACTATCTGTGACTACCAGAAAGAGTTTGGCTCTGCTATCACCTTAATTCCTTTCAAGTAGCTCTAGGCTCCTCTTTTTTAGGCTAAACAAGCTCTGTTCCTTCAAGCTCTCTTTCTGGATCTTGTACACTGAACCCTTATCCCTGGTTGCCCTCCCCTGGATTCTCTAGTTTCTGGGGATCCAAAACTGGGCACAGCATCACGGTTGCAGCCTTGCCAGCAGAGGCACCATGTAGAGGATTATTATTGTTTCCCTCAGTCTCCTAGCCAGGGTCTTCTCAGGGGATCTTCTCAGGCATCCCAGTAGGCAGTTTACCTTGCTTAGAATGGGAGCCCACCGCTGGCTCATGTGCAACTTTGTGTCTACCACAACCCCAGCTGCTTTTCAGCAGGATAACTACTCAGCCAGTAGTGACGATGTATGGGGTTATTTCAGCCCAGTTGCCCAAGATTTTACTTCTCCTCGTTGAACTTTTGGTGTTTCCTTCAGCCCACTCCCCAAGTTTCTCAAAGTCACCTTGGTTGAAACAACATGGGATACAGGTAGGCACCACTAATGAGAAACAGGCCTCATCAGTTCTGCATGAATTTCTAGTGGGATCAGAATGAACCTGATATCTTTGTGCAACATCATGCAATACCATATATATATATATATATATCTCCTAGTTGAGGAAGGGGAGCCATGGCCACCCTCATGCGTGCAGAAACAGACACTACTGTCACGTAGGATGCAAGGTTCAGTAAAATAGCAGGGCAAACATTTTCAATGCTTGTTTTAAACTTGTGGTTCATCATCTGCACTCCAAAAGATATCACCTTCGTGCTGCAAATGTTCTGGCTATTGCCCTTGGCTTGTTTGAAGCACATCTTAGCACTGCCTTGTGTTTTATGAGCCACAACACATGAGGTATCTACAGTCAAAAAAACTATACAAGAAGCTAATGCTTGGTACCGGATGCATATCTGAAATGGGAATCATGCTGTTTATTTAAAAAACAAAAAACCAAAACAAAACAAAACAAAAAAAACCGGAGACCCCCATCTTTGACTTGCTGAAGTTAGTTGAAAAGTAAGTCTGCCATTGCCTTTGGTGGCTTTTGGGCCATTCCTGCACAAGACCACCACATAAGGGACTGTTTTTCCATTCTCTGACTTACTAAGGTTTTGGAAAACCTCTAATTCTGCATGCAGAGAGCAAGCGGGACATTGTGCATTTTCACGTAGACCCTGAGCAAGACACTCCAGCAGTCATGCGATCAGAGTCCTTTGCCTGAATGTCACACAATGAAATTCAACTTTCCTACCTGCCTGGGTCAGTCCAGGCTCAGTTATCTTGGCCTCTTACATAGCAGGCAAGTGCTTTAGCTGCTGCTTCTGTTCTGCATCTCTCTGGTTTTGACCAGATATTTCATTCAGGACCTGAGGAATGCAGACAACAATAAACACTGTTCAAACTTTTAGTGGTAAATAATAGATGCAATTTCAATGAGTCAACATTTTCTGACAAAAGCCAAATGCGATCAGGAAATCCCTGACCTGATCTAAACCTTGCTAAAGTTTTGGTCAGCGTGTAGATTTTCTTCACTGCAGAGTTGTAAATCATCATTTTGCTATGGACATTGAAAAATTCTGCTCTCTTGATGCAGAAACCGTGCTGCCATCTCTTCCGATTAATTTTCATCAGCCTCTTCAGAGTAATTGTTGTTTTAGATCTCCTTCACCTAAATTCCTGTGAATATTGGCTTGGTTTCTGTCTCTGGGGGTTTGTTTGTTTGATTGCTTGGGGGTTTGGATTTTTTAGTTTTGTTTTGTTTTAAGCAATTTTTCTATCCTTACAAGTAAAGAAAAAAAAACTTCAAAACCCAGGAGCAAAAACCAAAGTACAAACAAAAAGAACAAATACTAATTCTCCCCCTGGATTTTTCAGCCAGTTTTAAAAACATTTAAATGTAGATACTGGTATTACATAATGGGGGCTGCATCCTCATACCTCCTGTTGGAGTCGGAGTAGTAGTTGGATGACGGCATACTTTGTACGACATCTGCATCATCTACATCTTACCAGACTGATGTTTATTTCCACATAAATACTGTGATGTTTTCCCTCTCTTCACTGTTCTTGCTGCTGGCTGTTTTAGTTGCATAATTAATTGCAGTGGTATTTATTAAAAGGGGCTTATTCTTTCAAAATACTTGGTCCAGACTTCGCTGTCTCCTGCTGTTGTTGCAGTAAAGTGCACTTCCACAATTAACCATTAAGCGGGGATGTAAATTAAGCTGCTGGACTAGCAGATAAATGAAACTGTCACGTGGAATTGCTGGGCAAAGTGGCTACAATTTTAGCTGTTTTCATTGGCCTATTATTGCAGCTTTGTATTGCTAAAATAATAAATCATTGTTTGTGTAAAAAGAGGTATGTACCATGTGAGGGAGAGGGACGATTATTGCACATGCAATAAGGTAGAATGTTGGGAGATTTTTAAGTAGTGATTTTGTATAGGAGAGCTTTGGCGGGGCCCCAGGTCCATTGTAAGTTAGAAAATAATTGTTTCAATGGGATGTAGTTCTGTGCTGGATGCTCTGCCAATGTGCATGGGCAGTGTGCTTGAAGGAGATGCTGAGAGCCAAGCGTGGGGTATAGGCATGCCAGGGAAGCGCCAGGCTGGTGCTCTACCAATGTCCATTCTCTGCTCGTGCCCAAGAGTGGGTCAGTAGCTCCACACGAAGTCATCCTCTGTCTTGTTTGTTCAACTGTGAGCCTGTTTCAGGGACCATATCTCACCATGTGCATATGCCATAGTTCACTCAGCGATTTGCACTGGGATGTAAGGCAACACCATGATATAAAACACAGCAAATAACTTTAAAATGTATTGGCAAGCTTTAATTCCCCCCCCCCAATGTAATTCTTTCTTAAGTTTTGTTTCTGCTTAAAGGAGAGTATGGGTGTGTTTGATCATTTCCTTTCTTGTATGACATCCAAGAGACTTACTCATATGCCAGGTGACTAGAACATATCTTTCACTGAGAAGTGAAATGAGAAGAGTTTGGTACATGCTTTTGATGCATTTTTCAGATTGCTCTGTTCAACTTTAGCCTGTCTATTATTGTGCAGGTATTTGGAGCACCCAATAGTACTTGCTTTGGTATATCAACTGGATGTTTTGATTAGTTAAAACTTCCATTTGGGGAAAACCCAAGATTAGAAATTCAAGTTTTATTAACTGTGCCTACAGCAGAGAGTCATCAGAGTTTCAAATAGGTCTCAAGAGCCCAAGAAGCTATAAATCATTCAAGCTCATTAGAAAGTTACTTAAGCTCTTTTGTTTACTATCCTAAAATTCTCTATTATGCAGTATTTTTTCTTATATATAAAGTCCCTACAACTCCTCATTGTTATGAAAAACAAATCCAGATCTTTGTAATTGTTTGGTCTGTTTTCATGGAGGAAACTTATATCACATGAAAGATAAATATTGCACATTTAAAAAAAAAAAAGAAAAGCCAAGAGAACAAAACACCACCTTCAAGCATTTTTGACAAAGTTTCTGAGAATATTCAGTTCCTCAAAGAGATGATAGGGAAGTGATGGAAGCCCCATCTTTAGTAAATTATGCCACTCAGGAGCCTCAGGTGGGTCACTCAAACATACTGTCTGCTTCTAAAAATACTGACCTCAGTGTCTCTCTTTACCCTAAAACTTACCAGTAGCATTGACAAAGGATCCTTATCTTGGACTGAATTTCCTAGTTTTAACGGGAGAATATTGCATACTGTAGGCTCTGAATATGTCCAGCGCAGTTGCAGACCCAATTCAATATAAGCAAGGTGTTTGGTCTTTCTGCAATTTCCCAATATTGCAATTTTCCCAGAAATATTAGCAGATAAAGGTAGAGCAATTTTAGTTATTCCTTAGTGGCATCTTCTGTACTGATTTCAGGCTTTTCTTGAAATGCTAATATATCATCCTCACTGCTCTACACTTGCAGCCTGTTCCACAAAGGGAATTTGGATTGCCTTCTTAGTAGCAGATTATTTCCTGATCACATTTCTTATATTAGGGAATACAGGTATTCAGCAAGAGGCCAAAGCACAATGAACATTTTACAATTTAGCTTTATCTAGTCATCTATTAGCAAGTCATATGATATTTCAAGTCCTTTTAGCTTTGATGACGAAAAGAGCTCACCAAGACATTAATCACTCAGTAGTTTGTATACAAAGCAAATAGGTGCCTCAAAGCATCTAAATAAAATACTGTCTCTTTGCGTAAAAAACAGATATTCTTGCTATCAAGGGCACTGGAGGATGTTTACAGATGCCTTCATGTGTCTACTTTGCTGGACCATTTAATGCTAATCTAGTGTTAGATTACCTTTCTGAAACTGCTAATAAAATCTGTTACATTACCATGTTCAGCTGAGGCCCCAGGGCTTCCGAGATGAGATTTCTATCCACTGACAAATCATGGCTGAGTGAAAACTCAAAGCAGATACTTTTCTGCATCAGGTGTGAAACACACTTGCATCCCAATCCTACCAAATGATACGGTAATGGAGATATGTGTTTATTCCACAGAAGAGATTTCATCTGGGGATGAGGGCAGGGGAAATACAGATCCTTGAGCTATATGCAATTGCAGGAAGGCCAAAGTGAATGTAAAATGCCACTTGGTGCCCAGGGAATGCAGATTCTAAGGTCTGTACACAATACAGAGTGGTAAAGGCTAAGACCCTATTTGTCTTCCCAGCCCTGCTAGTCTCACTGGTTCAAACAGTCCAGGGAATTGAGGAACACAAAACGCACCTCAGTGAAGAAGGGCTTGATAAGAGATATTCAGCTGGCATAAATCCATATCATTCTCCCATGTCCCAGTATAATTATGGCTGTTAAAGTTTTGGGGCAAGTATTGCCAGAGTTGGTGAGTAAAATGGGCCCTGGAGAGCATCTCTCCATATGGCAGCACAATTGAAAGACTGAGATTTTTCCAAGACTAATGTGACCCATCAGAGTTTGGAGTTACTGTATTGCATTTATTGCCCAAATGTCTTCCCTTTTCACAAATGACAAACTGTATTTTACAACTCTTGATATTCTTGAGGATCCCCCTGGAAAACATCTCAAATTCCTTTGTCTAGGGTGCTTTTGGGGGTCTTTAATGTTCTGGATGGATTGTGCTGGCTAGTGCCCAATAGGAATGCAATTCAGAAGGAAGCTTGAGCTGCATTTTTCACAGATATAAATCTTGTGCAGCCCTTGAAATCCAGGCACTGAGAGTAGGAGTTAAAACACCTCCCATACAGAAATTCAGGACACTACACTGGCTTTGTTCTCTCTGTAGTGCCACCCGAAACTGGAAACCAGCAGGAAATAAAGCCTTCTCTTTCTGTTTTCCAAATAATGCATCCAATTCTTTCTACTTCAGATGGCTGCAGATGAGCTACTCATCCAGACTTTCTTTATAATCACTGCTAAGAAACAGGCATTTCTAGAGCATGATTCATCTGATCTGTTTTAGATGTCTGCATTAGGAGTAGGTGGACCGCACTGCTTATCTCTGCCACCTATGAAGGGAGTCTCTCCATGTCTAGTTCAGAGGTAGGCATCTAATCTTAGCTGACGGAGATCCTAGCCTATATGTTCAGCCCTTTCCCCTAATGATCTTAGTTGGCCCTTCTAGAGAAAAAGGCCTCTTCTGAGTCAGACTGTGTCTGTGTGTTTTTTGGCAGCTGAGCAGTGCAAAACCACAAAGCTCAGTGCAGAGATGTAATTTGTCCTCCAATGTAGAAAAGGCAATTCCCACATTAAAACCTCCATGTTTCCACGGCTTGCTCCTGTTGGAAGAAATGCTCAGTGATGGTCTTCCACCAGAAGTACTGGGCTCTGCAAGGGGTGAATTACCCTTTGCCAAAGTAGGACCCCAGACCTGGTGGGATGTTGCTTCCCTTTGTTTGCTTCTAAAAGGATATGGCAATTGCCTTTCAGAAGCAAGTGTGAAAAGAAAACCTGGGCTTTGACCCCCAACTGTCTGTCCTTATTACAGACAAGGACTGGCTCTGCACATGGCAGCCTTCTGCCACACCTCTTGCTTCAGCTGCCCACCCCCGCTTTTGGGGCATTTTGCCTGGGTGACCAGATTTTCAGACTTGCCCCTTGCTGTGAGTCTAATGGGAGAAAAATGAAGAATGACTCAAAGGCACCAATAGAAAAGAAGAGCCAAATAGCTTTGTTTATAGAGGAGAAAGAAATTAAGAGTTGGTCTAAAAAAAAGGCTGGGAGATGAAATGAAGATAAACTAGAAAACAGCAAGCGGTCGGTAGACTGGATGGTCATTTTTTGTTCTTGAAAACTCTTTGCTCTTACGAATACCAGTGACCCTTAAAGGATCTCTCTGATTTATTGGACAACCCCAGCTAAGTGGGGAACACGGTATATTTTTCATAGACCCTAGAGACAGGCCTGCTAGCACAGGCTCAGTAGCAGCTTGGATGGCTCTTTTCTAACCCTCTTGCACTGCTGTTAGACATTCTGCAGGCTGCCAAAGAAGGAGTAATGAAAATCAAGCCAAGGGAGGTCTAAAAACCTCGCTCCATCAAGGACAGGGTCTGTTGTGTGAATTGTCAGGAAAAGTTTAGATATTGGCACAGTCTTCTCTCCTGATGGCAGGACAGTCAGGCAACTAAATTCTCCATAAATATTCCTGTCATTCATCTGCCAGGAGTATTTTTCAGAAAGGCTGCTGTTCCATCCAGGTACTCCCCTTTTGTAATCGAATGATGATTTATTATCCAAGCAATGAAGAAAAATATATTACCTTGGAATTTATGAATGCGTAATGATATGTAAGCCATAATAATGAATCACTCCTTTCCCTCCCCTCCTTCCCTCATGTATATTTGGATGTTTATTTCCATATATGTTTCCATTTATTTATGTTCTCCAAAGTTCTCCTTCACAAAGGGGAATTCCCAAGTTAAGGTGTTGGAGAGTTTGAGATACCTGAGTTAAGGAACAAACAAACAAAACCTGTACCCCTTCCATCTTTCCCCTGTTTACTTGCTTTACCAACGCTTGCTCGCTCTCCTTGTCTGAGCTATCGTTATTGTGTTTCTCCATCACAGACATGTTTTTGATTCAGGTAACTATTTACTTAAGGTCTGGGTGTGGAGCATTTCCCAAGTCTGAGCACAGGCTAAGGCAAGCCAAGGTCCTCAACCACTTTGCTTACTTTGCATGGTTCAGCAAGGACTGGTGGAGAGTCAGAGAATTTCTGGATCCCCTGCAGGTTGTCCTGGCTAGAGATGCCCAAGAGGTGACCCCAGAATAGTGGTGTTACATGCCTTAGAGCCTTTCTCTAGGCCATAGTCTTAGGTTTCACTTATATTTGAGTAAAACCAAAGGAGCCAAGGGTCTAACATAATCCAGGCTGGAGTAGGAGAAAACACCATGTTGTTAAACCCTTGAGGGAGCAGTGTTGGAGAGAGACTGAAGCCTATCATGAAGTGAAATGAACCTGGTGACACAATCTGCTCAAAGTAACACCAAATGTATCTGCTGCATTCAGGTGTTGAACTCAGCTATTGCGATGCCTAGCGGTCACTGCAAGGTTATTTTTTCCACTCTAATGCATCACTCCATCTGGACCCATTTGAAAGACATGGTAGTGACATGCACAATGGCAGAGCCATTATGAAAGAAGAAATCTATCTGAACTAGATTGAAAAATGTTTAAGCTGATTCAGTGGCGGGGCCTTGGCCAATGCTGTGCCCTCTGAGATAGGGTAGATCAAGAGTAATTCCATGATAGGTGGAAGTGACACCAGTTAAAGCATACCTGATTTCCCTGCCACACACTCCCCAATCCTCTGTTACTGGTTGCCAGGGAATCTTCTAGCTAGGCTGATACTTATGTTTATTTTCTAGAGTTATTTGAAAATATTTGTGAGCCATTTACATGTTCCTCCCATTGGTTACTATTATGCTGTGCTTGAAATGTATTTGGCAAAATGCATTCTTTTAGGCTGGAGATGTCAAAGGAAATTTGTGTTGGTTAGAGACCCAGATCTACTGAAATTTGGAAGGAGCTGAGTGTCTAGCACATAGAAATTTCATTGAAAATCCCAGACTAGGCCATTTGTTATACTTGGTATATTCAGAGCATGTCACAGAAAAAAAAATTGTTGCCCATAAGAGCTATAGGGAACAATCCCACAGTTTTGGCTGCTGTTAAAGTCTTATAAGGCAGGATAGACACTGCAGCAGGCTTCATCCCTTTGGGGATACAACATGTGGTTCTGAAGGGATTAATAAACCCACTGTATTTCACTGAGTGCTGTAACAAGACAGTATTGCAAAAGTGTCTCAAATACTGAGTTGGACTTTGGCCAGAGGCAGACTTTTCAGTGTCTGGAACTGCACACACACAGGCGCTCTTAGCTCACTCAAGACTAAGTCAGTCTTTAGCAAAATGAAGCCGTTACTGGAAAAACATAAAACTTTATCCATCCTTGCAGGTTACATTTGCATTTGAATGGGTTTTATTCTTTTCATGCCCATAAAAAGTGTTATATTAAATATTAATATGGTATTTTTCTTGTGTTACTGTACAATTTCCACACACCTGTAAATTAACTCCATTGTAACCGCAATAACCCCCAAAAGAGGACAAAAACCCTGTTTATACTATTGGAAGAATATTGCAAAAGCAGATTGAAGAGTTTCATTTTTCCACAGGCCTGCCAAATTCCTTGACTGACATCAGTAAAGATATAGGCATTACTATCTCTATGTTCCTTTATTATTAAAAGGCAGCAGAACAACAGGGTGGGCAGTGCTTGGTAAAGCATGGGGAAGGAACTCTGCTTAACAGCCTTATCTTATCTTAGGGAGTTTCGCTCTGTGGAGGTGAGTCCAAATGAATGTGAAAATTTTGGCTTGAGCTGCAGGGTGTGTCGTCCCTGATTTTTCTGCAGGCCGGAGTGGGATGTGTATGTGTGCTGGGGGGAGACGAGATGGGAGAGGGACCACATGAATTTCCTTGCAGTGGCTGGTGCCATGAAGGCACACCAGAAACATCCTCATTAATGTTGCCATTGACTCAAGAGCAGGTGGTTGCCATTGATTCTGGTGCAGTTCCTTTTGCACTTACACCGGCTTGAGTAGAATTTGGTGCACATTGCTCCCTGTAGCAATATCTGTGCTCTGATTATTTAAATTCTTTCAGTGTTAAGTTCTGGCATTTCTGAGCAAGATGTGACTATGTGAAATTAAACTTGAATTTGGAGCAGTACAGAAAAGGAAGAAGGAAATTTTTCATAGGTATAATGGACTTTAGACACATAATATCTAAAAGCACAGTAATTGCATTTTCATGCCCTCAGTATGAAATCTACTAAGGTATCTCAGCTGTAGTCCCTCATTAAATTGCTATTTTATCTGAAGGTTTGTCATGGAAACTCCATGTCAAACTTCAGATCTAAGGATGAAGTCTCTCTTCTTCTGAGGAACAGACTGATTTGTTTAGGCTCGCTACACGTATGTCAAATTCTTCCTGCCAGTTGCTAGTGATTACATAAAAATAGGGAAAAGATTCTCTTGCATGGTCCTGGTTGACTTTCTTATGTGTTGCATACCAGCTGACTGGTCTTATCGGGCTGACCTTACAGACAGGGGAAAAGCTGAAAGAATCAAGACCAACCTTACTTGATAAGACAAAAACCGCTGACTCAGCTAAGCCATATGTTTGAATTGCACATCCTAAGCTAACAGACCATAGTATTTACAACACTTCACTAAACACTTAAATCTATTTTGTGGACAAAAGGATTTTATATTAATTTATTTTGTTGAGAGAATAATTTAAGCAAGTTAGCATTTTGTTGACAGAATTATGATGAAATTCATTTTGTCTGCATAACTGATTGGACAGTTAGCTGAATGCATTTCCTCCACAGAATCAAGTATGTGCCAGGACTGTCAAACAGGGTTTCCTCTACGGTTTCAAGTCAGTTTGTCAATAAAATGAATACAAAATCCTTTTGTCTACAAAATGAACTTAGGTGTTAATTGTTTGTCAATTGTTTGTCTATAAAGAGTGCAAAGCCAAATGATCCTCTGTTGAACACTGATAAAAATGTATCGGGGGTGTGTACACAAACACACAGAGCTGTGTACCTTGCTTTGTTGTCGGAGTCCGAATGTCACAAACCAAGTGCCTGGCAGGGAACAGTGTCCGATCCGAGCTGGGATGAGATATGGTCTGGATATCATGTTCATGTTGAGAGCATCACAATGAATTAACTAGTGTAGCAATGCAAAACATGGAGCTGGAAAGCCATCAGTATTGTTTCTAGCAGGGATTCAAAGCCTCCCATTGTGAGTGTTAATTCCAGTTCTACTCGGTATGGTACAAGCACAGGTGGGATGCAGTGGGTTTCCTACCTTGAAGAATTGTATCACAAATAAATGTGGCAGATGAGGAGCAGAGAGAGAACGTGTTGCATTCAGATCATGCTGGCTGGGAGCTGAGGCATAATGAAACAAACTCATTAGTCTGAAGTCCTATGGGGAAACACCTCTCAGAGACCGGGAATAGATCTGAGCCTTCTTGACCGCATAAACCACCCTCTCCGTCTGGACAGACGCTAATTAAGGTGGTACACCATGAACTATGTGCCCATACAGGACGGAAATTTCACTGAAACCTTAATTTTAAGCACAATTGGGCTCATCTGAAGACCACTGATGGGTAATTTTCTTTTGGTATTTTCATTTTTTCATATTTTTGCAGGTACAATGTGATTGCAAGTATTCCTAGGGCTCAGTTTTGAAGATAGCATCTGGGGTGTCAGCTCTGAGCACCTCTTGGGTAGACCTGGCAACATAATGGAAAAAATGTTGTGTATCTTATTCTGAAAATATCATTGTACTTTTGGAGCAGTCTGCGTAGTGTTAAATATTTGAAAAGGAAAAAGAAAAAAAGAAATATTCACTCATTAATTATGTCATAAAAATTGCATAAAATCTTTTTTTTTCCTTTTCCCCTTCCTCCATTGTGCTTTTAAGAGGGTTGAAGTCAATGGAGGGTAGGAAAAATATGAAATAAAGTTATGAAGAAATATGACAGTGTCATAGTGTAACATAAAAGTTCGACCCTTTAATATGTTTTCATGTTCATTCAGGAGGAAACAACCAACTAATCCCCAAGTTCATTTACACTGTTTAAAGTACACTGGCTTTCAGCTCTGCTAATTGTCAGAAAAGCCAGAAGGAAAGAAAAGCAGTCACTTTTCAGCTGTGTTTTCTCTAAATATTCTAGTCACTGCCAGACTGTTGAGGTTAAGGAGAGGTACATTGGGTATGGAGAGGCGAGGTTAAAGGCACGAACGTTGTTTCTCCTAATGAGGTTTGTCATTTACAAGGGCATAATCATCTCTGTTTTCTGCAAGGGAACATTTATGTCAGGAGCACTACGCGAGACGCCGTTTTCACATTCTTTTCCAGAATGTGACCTTTCAGAGAAATGCAGCCCTGTACCTGAGGCTGCTCAGACATGGCACACGTTGCAGCAGCGCTGGCAGGAGCTCGGCTGATGGTGGGGCCTTCCAGCTAACGTTGGACACAAAGAACAACTGGCCTCACGTCAGGAGGTGACAACCCTGTTTGGGCTTGAGTGTCCATTGCTCTTTATATGTGCATTTTTTACAGTGCTTCTAAAATGTTGCCCTGCTAGCTTTTGCCTTTTGCTTTCTGGTGTGAACAATTGGTCTGTGGGGCTGAGCAAGAGCAGCAATGGGGGTTTTGCAGTTTGATTATACCATTTATTCACACTTTTTTGCTTGAGCACATTATGCTGTGTCCTGTGAAGAGCCACAATTGCTCTTGCTGTGGAAGGTAAAGCAAATCAAATGTGTCAGACTCCCTTGTTGCTCAACAGTCACTAATGACTGCAGCATATGTTGCTGCTTCCCAGGCCACTGGGAGCTCAGTGCATCTGTTACTCCTTCAGGAGCCAAGTTCTGATTGTCAATACCATGATCCCTGTACACTTAGTCAGCAGAACCGCGGTGGTGTTAGCTGGTCCCAGGCCAGTGGCAATGAAGCTCGAGAGGCATCGTGCTGGAGAGGAGGTGCTGGGAAACCTAGAGAGAATTAGGCAACAACTGGGGACCATGACATGCTAATACACAAATGCTGTGTTTCGCAGAAATCCCAACCTGGAAATAAAAGGCTGCAAATTGCAGATGTTACATTAA
Organism: Sula dactylatra; assembly: GCA_013389905.1. Classification (NCBI taxonomy): domain Eukaryota; kingdom Metazoa; phylum Chordata; class Aves; order Suliformes; family Sulidae; genus Sula; species Sula dactylatra. Next base: position 86,940 of record WEKW01020357.1, read on the forward strand.
CATGGGTTCATAAGGCACTCACTGGGGGCTGCATGCATAAATTGTCCAGGTAATAAAAATCTGCAGTGCTATTGCTGAGGGACCTCTTGAAAGCCAGGATTTTCAAAAGGATGCGGTACCTGTAGTGTGGGGTGTCTGTAAATCTGGCCAGTGTGCTACGAATGTAAAGCTGGGAGACCACATTTCAAAAATAGCCTAGTAAATCAAAATGACAAAAAAAGGCTTTAGTCACCTCTGTATTTCAGATACCTGCTCACTGCTCACCAGTTCACATATTTGCATACTTCCCAGCAGAACACACTGCATCTCCATTTTAACCTGAGGTCAAGTCTGCAGTGTAGGCATTCCAAGTCACACCTCTTCATAAACTGATTTTGCAGCCTAATAACTCTTCAGAGCCACGGAGAGGAGAGTGGGATTTTAATGCAGGCAAAGGCAGGACACTTGGAAAAATAAAAAGTCTGTACTATAAGCTATAAGAAGGAGAGAAGGGAGTACTTGCTATTAAACTTATAATGTCATACCATATAATAAAACCAAAATCTGAGCCACTAGAAAGGGCAAACCCTGCTCTCTTTTGCCTACGTGCATTTTCTTTGCTAATGTAGCAATTGCTGATGCTGGCTCCGGCACAATCATTTCCTAAATGACTTGGCCTACGTTACATCTCACTTTCTAGAGGAAACTATAAGTGTCATTTTAGTATGTTGAAGTGATGTAACAGACCTTCTCAGTAGGTAAATTATTATCAGCTTCGTTTAAAGCCCTAATAACTAAGTGCATGAATGACTAGAGATTCTTAGTAAGGTCTGTCTGCAAAGGTCATATATGATTATTTTGAGTATAAACTGCAGAAATGGTTTCTGGAAAGGCTGTGTGGTATTTTGATATGAGGATCATAAATGGCAGTAGTGATTCCACCTATATCAAAAAGAATCGAGATGTATGTGATTTACAGCTTTGTGTGAAGTAGAGTGCTATAAAGGATGGTTAGATCACTCTTGCTGCATGCAGGCCACTGGAGAGTTTTGCTGTTCAAGGCATTTGCTCTTGTTTTGTCCAACAGAATCCCAAACTAATGGAGCTGTCATTGTAATCTGACAGGTAGCTAACATTTAAAGGGGGAAAGATACATGACTCAGAGCAGCACTTGTTTGGAGCTGTCTCATTAGTCACATGCAGGAAATCAATCACAGTGCGGTAGGGCCCCCATAATACAAATGAAAATAAAATAAAATATATGTATACTTCATAGTCTGTGCAGGTGAGCATTTTAGATCTGTGTTGGAGAGCTTCTCCGGCTCTGAGACAATTCTTTGTGGTATTCCCACAGGGACTTCTGGGTGTAGAGAAGTTAACACTACCTCCCTGAACACATTTGCTTAAAGACATGGCCCAGCTACCCTGCCTGTCCTTGCAGAAGCGAAGACAGGCTGAAGAGATGGTCTGGGTGCTCTGCTGGGAGAGCACAGAGGGAAAAGGGGGCAAGATTTCCTTCTTGGAAGAAACCCGAGCTGGTTTGCTGCACAGATGTACCGGATTTGTAGGTAGCCTGAACCTAGGGTAAGGGCAGCCTCCTTATGAGAGGCCCTGTGGATAGGCAATGCAAGGTCTTGGGGACAGCCTGAGATTCAGAGTAGGGTTGCCCTTCTCCCATGGCCTTGGAGCTGAGTCATCACTCATCAACATGCTGGAGTTCTTGTGCATGTCCAGAAGGTTTCTGTGTTGCACTTGCTCATTTTGCTGCTTCTAAGTCTTCTCCTCGTCACCTTGTAGTCTCCAGCAGCCTTGCTTTTATTCTCCCAGTTATCTGGATCTATGCTGGCAGGGCCATCTCTCCATTAAACACTCACAGTGCCCATCACGAAGCAGAGGATTGCCTTTCTGGACTGCTCAGCACAAGAGTCCCACCACCAGATCCCCACGTCTGAAAGGAGCAGGTACAGGGTACATACCTGGCAACTGAGGTGCTAGAGCTGTATCATATTAAACTCTTAGTAAAGCAAATCACTTCTTCAAGCTCACCTTTAGCCTGATTGAGGCCCCCATACCCATTTTGGAAACAGATTTCATTCTTAATGACCAAAGACAAATCCTACCTTTCTTTTTGGCAAAAAGGGCTCAATTATGTCAGTTTATTAGGGCAGCAGCATCAGTGTTATCTTTCTTCTCTTTTTATATCCTAATGAAAAAGCATAAGAATGATGCTTAGAAACAATAGGTTGACTCATAAGGGATGACTGTATATGACTCATAAAATATGAGATTATTCCAGAGGCTCAAATTACATATACATGCACTGAGACTTGGGCTTGGGGCGGTTATTTTTTGTAACTGGAAGAAGAATGCTTACTGTGTATTTTGAGATGTGGCTGACATATAAAATAACATGTTCTTTGCTGTTGTATATGCCACTTATAAGATTCAGTGGCCTTTCTAAAATATTCCCAGTCTCTGAGGAGCACTAATCACACTTTCCACATCCTTTGCTTTAACTTGGAAGGCTATGGCTGATGGCTGGTACAGTGGGAACTGTAACTTTCTGAAGAAATTGAAATCACCAGCTTTTGTTAGAGGCAGCCTGGGAAGGAAGCGTCCCAAATCAAGGGTTGGCCTGTAAAGATCTCCAGTGTCATCCTGGGATTTTGCACTGATTGAAGCTAGCTCTGCCATTTTGCTTTGAAAACTAGGAAAGCCTGATTCAGAAATGTCTGTGCAAGGGACAGACACCCTGAGGAATAATGGCCTGTCCCTTTAAGCAGCACAGTTAAGCACCAGGTATCCCTCAGTGACAAAGATGTGCGCTTTCACCGTTACAGCCTCTCTAACAAACCCTTGTGATCAATCAACCATCCTGTTCAATTAGAAAGATGTCACTTGCCTTCCCTCTGCCAAAGGTGTCCTTGCAGTCAGCTGGGTGGAGGCACTAAGCTGACCCACCCGGAGCAAGACTCAGGGTCACTGCCAGACCAGCAATTGTTCCTTGCCCAGGGAGCTTCACTGGTTTTCCAGCCACAGAAGGCTTTTGCAGCTCTTCTTTACCACGTGCTGGCAAGGAAGGGCAGTGTGATGGATTAATGAAACAAGCCTGCTTGAATGGGGCTAGTAACCTATTGATGAGTTTCTCCTATAGTTGCTTTGTTCTCCTGGATTATAACCAAAGCTACTTTTTCTTTAAAATGAAGAAAGCTCTTGGGATTACACCTGCCAACATTATTTTCCAATAGTGTGACATGTAGTGGCATCTTGTCCCATTAATTTGCAACTTGGAGAATATAAAGGTCTTAAAAGAACAGATCATGATAAGGTGGGATAGTTCACACATCTGAACTGCAGGGACCCATTAGCCCACAGGGATAGATATCTCCTTCCAGCTTGACAGTTTCTTTTATTTGGCTGCACACAGCACAAACAGTGGCTTTTCCTCATATGCATCCAGGTCTTTACACTCCTTGAACTCTCTGCCATGCTCCGGTTATTGAAGTGCCTGAATAGCCTAAACTAAAGGAGCACATCGTTGGCATACTTTTTATTTAAATTTAATTAGCCTGATGTGCATCTTGTGCCACATGTGATTGTTTAACCTGGGCTGTGGGGATACCTTTTGAGAAATCCCAGCTGCTTTGCAGTTTCTGCAAGCAGGTGAGTTGCTCCTCTGACTTGTCACCTTTTTAAAGAGCCATCAGATGGGGTAGAAGGGAAAATGCCAATGTAGCTCAGTTGGTCTTTTGGGCCACATCCCAGGTGACAGTCATTTCCAAGATGCATGTTGGACTGTGCAGATGCTTGGGTGGGAGGGGGGCATTCAGCATTTTCCTGCACTGCCAAATCAGCTGATGTAAAATCAGAGGTTGGAAGATTTTATTGGGAAACTTGCACCTTGTACCAGCCCAAAGAGCCCCAAGCTGCTAGACATGGTTCCCATCATACTACAGATGTGTGTGCTCAAGCACTGATCACCTCTTCTCTCCATACTCTGCTTGCAATCGTTTATCAAAAGGAATGCAAAGATGCTGTCGTGAAACTGTGCCGTGCTATAAATAATGGCTTTGCTGTGCTGAATATGAGCTATTCAGTGACTAGAGCAGAGACAGCTGTTGACAGAAGGCTGAACTGTGCAGCAACAGCAGACACCAGGATTAAGTGTGAGATTTGGAAACTGCCTCATAACTTGCACAGGAATGTTAACATGTGATATCAAAGATTATTGGTGTTGTCAGGCATGCATTCTCACAGTAAGCTTTCTTTGGGTTGGATTTTACTCCTGGAAAAAAATAAGAACACAGATTTGTGTAACTCTTTCCAAATTCTTAGCCTGTTTTGAAGCTGTGGTCTGCCACTCTCCTCTGCAGCATGCAGCCCTTCTCCCAGCTTTAGCTGGGATCCCCGCAGCAGTGCTTATGGTCAGGTGTGCATGTACCAACTACAGATAGTATTTTAAAGAACAAGGTGTCTTGTGAAAAATCCTCATGTGGTAAATTAACTCTCTCAGTCTTGTGTGTGTCCAGCACCGGACTGATCGACCAACTATATATCATACGCAGAAACCTGTGCTCAGGCTGGGATTTAGCCAGCATCAGATTGCTCAGTACATCTAGCCTAAATTTGCCACCTTTAGGTAGAGATCAAGTTACCTCTATATGTGTGCGCAAGTCAGTGTGAACATGTCCCCTGGCCCCAAGGTGTAGGGTGTAGTGCAACCCAGCAGACTGGAGCACGCTCAGTGCTCTTGCTGTGGACTGCTGGGGCATGGGTAGGGAGGGAGGGAGTTTGGCAGCCCTGCTCTTAGCTGGGACACTACTCCATGCTGCTCATCTGAGTGGTTTGCACAGGAGCTGCTCCTGCGCTTACAGCCAGCAAGGCGCAAGTCCTGGTGGCTGGCTTGGTTAAGACCGTTCAAGTCTGGATCACGGTGTAGAAGTACTCAGGGCACCTGAACAGCTGGGTGTGTGGCATCCTCATTTATTAAGGAAATGCACGTTATATTTCTGACACCGGTTACTATAAACCACCATGAGGATCTGCTTAGATGGGAGAAGGTAGGATGTGACAGAAAAACCCCTGTTTCCTTGGGCCTGTTTTTTGTTTACCTTTTTATAAATAGCAAATATAATGGGTTAGAGACTTTACAAGACACAGAAGGTAGCTTTTCGTGGTAACTATGGTTTGGAAAAGGTGGCAAATACTAGACCCCTATATTACAAAGTGCAGCAATCCAGCAGCTTGATATTGGAGCTTAAAATCAGTTTTTGTGATTTTGAATTTCACAATTAATTCCTTCTTGCTTGTACCAAAATCAATAAGCAAAGTCTATATTAACGGCTTGGCAAGAGATCCAGAATCTTGGCAGGAGTTAAAAAGAATCAGAGTGAATCCACAAATCTTTTTTTCAGGAAAGGAGTAATTTTAATTGTGTCTGAACCTGCAGTTGGACATGTACAGAGGGGAAAAAACGAACTATTCTGTTATGGTGAAGTTGAGACAAGGTGGGGGTACAACTCAGCCTGGTTCCTGGCTTCAGAGTGGAAATCGACACTAGGAATTTGTCTGTGCGTAGCTGGGAGGGTTTTGAAACTGCGCCAGTCTGGGCTGGCTTGATTGTTTTCCATTGTGGACGAGTATTTCTTCCTGTAGTGTTTAACATACGAAACAGGGGTTTTCCTGTTCCCTTTGAGTGGCACTGCCACAGCCCTGTGAGAAGTTAGTTGCGGGAAGGTTTTCCTGGTGTTTATCCTACTTTTTCCGTCACATAATTCCAGCCCACTTTTCATCATTGGAATTGGTTGAAGTGGGAGAAATAAAAAAGTTTTTTATTTTAGGGAATTTGTTGCAAATCTACCCATGTTGTTCATCCTTTTTTAAAGATGAGATGTGTAATTGGCAGCATCAGAAGTTTTGATGAAATGATTTGTTAGACTCCAGAAGGTGTAAATGAGCTGTTTCCCTAATTGGTAACGGTGAGGTAACCTTCTCGCCCTCCTTCCCACCTCTTCACCGGGCACTTCGGGCAAGCACTGAACTTTCATTACAATTTCATTTCACTGCCAGCTTCCTTGGGACTTTCCTCCATCCCTCTGTCCTCTCCGGAGCTGCTTGGCACCAACCTTGTTCCTTACAGTGGTGATGCAGTGACACCTTGCCAAGCTGTACTGGTGAGTGGGGCTGCTGGCAGCAATGTGAGGAGGGGGCAGGGCTGTGGAATGCAGATGGTTCCAGGTGACTTTAACAGACCCACCAGGGCACAGCTGAGCCTGTCAATTTTGCTGGTGGTGTCTCTGGAAGAAGATATTGAAGAAAGGGCAAAAAACCCATGCAGGCGGAGGAATGAGGGGGGTGAAAAAAGTGAGAAAGGGAGGAGGCCAGGGTCCAAGAAGGAGGAAGGCAAGGAGGGATGCTCCAGGCACCAGAGCAGGTGCCACCTGCAGCCTGTGGAGAGGACCACAGTAGAGCAAGATACGACCTGCAGGCCGTGGAAGACCACGGTGGAGCAGGGGGAAGGTGTGAGGAGGAAGGAGTGGCAGTGCTTACCTCAACCCCCTATTCCTCATCCCAGGGAGGAGGTAGAAAAGTTGGGAGTGAAGGACTGAGGTTGAGCCTGGGAAAGGAGGTGGAGGGGAAGGTTTAGTTTGAGTTTTGCTTTTGTTTCTTATGCTCCAAATCTATTTTAATTGACTATAAATTGATTTTCCCCACAACCAGTTTGTTTGCCCATGACAGTAATTGGTAAGGGATATCCCTGTCTTTATCTTGATCCATGAGCTTTTTCATCTTATTTTATCCCCCATCCTGTTTGAGGAGGGTGAGTGAGAGAGCAGCTGGGTGGGCGTCTGGCAGCTGGCCAAGGTCAACCCACAACAGAAGAAACATGAGGGTTTGTGGCATTGACAGGAGGTGACTCTGCCTGCGATGCACCACACAGAGATTTGTGGTGATCACGTTTGCGCCTCCCCAGGCCTCCTAGCTGCAACAATAAAATGGAGAGACCACCTTCTCCTCCTTTGGTGCGGGGTTGGCAGCAGGTATCTTCTGATTAGGATCAGCCAGCATAGTAGCCATATGTGTTTGCTTCTGCCTTGCCAGAGGACTGTGCCTGGCAAAAATTCAGCAGCTAGTGTTCAAGGTCTTCCTTGAACACAACCTCCTTGTCTTTGTCCTGGATGGAAATAGGCCCGTTGGACTATAAACACCCTTACTGTGGCAGATGCTTGACTTTGGGATTTTTGCTTTGTCTGTGAGGGTAGATGAAGGGCTTTGAGGTTGGAAGCAGTGTCATGTTTACTGAGGTACAAACCATCTATTGTTACTTTACAAGCTATAGACACAGAAAGATTAACAAGAAATAAGCTACACAGGTTGAGAATGAGCTGGTTTTTTATTGCATTTCTGCAGCACTTCAACAGTACTAAGAGAGAAAAAGAAAAGAGTAATGCCAAGGAGTTTCAGAGATGAGTAATTATTGTTTTGGGAATGAAATCTCATTTCTTTTCAGTGTCCCAAATAAATACCTGATCATTGCAGGAGGAGGGATTAGCAGTTACCCCAAAATATCCCACCAACCCATCAGTCACTTTTTGCAGTTGACCGGTTTTCTATCTCAACAGGTAATCCAACTTTCCTATTTTTGTGGTATGTTTGAAGTCAGCTGCCTCTTCCTTACTGGGTACTTTTCTTCTTGGAGTCCAGTGTATGTAATTAAGCAGAAGATGATATTGCAATGTGTAATTCATCATGTGGAAAGCAAGAACTTCAATACAGAGATGGTTGCAAACAGATACTAGAAATGCGGCTCTTCTGAATGGCTTGCCTCAACCTCAGCGACTGTGTACCTCCCTGTCTCCCTGCTTTTACTGGATCAAAACTGGATCATCTTCTGCTGCATCTGCTGGAACATGTTTGTCATAAGTGTCTCAGCCACTACTCACCTCTTTCCAAATCTCCACTGAAAGCACATCATCCTTTGCTGCACCTTTTGTTTATCGCTTTTCCGTTATTATTCATAGTCCCTTGACTATCTCCTCCTTCTGAAGGACAAATACTCTTCTAGATTATGTGAAGCCGGAAGGCAGAGCCACACACATCTTTGTGGGTCTTACAGGTACAGATACAGAAATTGTTCATGTCCTGTGGCCTGGATTGGACATAGTCTTTTAGCAGTGACTTCAAAGTCTGCCCTTACCTGCTCATCGCTTAAAGAAGTTCACAGTGGTTTCACAATATAGTAAGCCATGAATCTACCATCTACATACAATTCACATATTGTGTGTGTAAAGACATGCATGTATATATTTATATAGGTAATAAACATTTTCAAATCAGAACTTTTGTTTCTCTTCCTCGCAGGTGGCTATGCCTCCACATAATTTAATGATATATTTACCATCTTAGCATGAATGAGTCGAAGGCAGGATAGAAAGGGAGGTGGAATTTAAATAGACAAGCCTTAGTGGGGAAAAATGCAGGTGGTATAAGCACAGGAGGAGGACAGGTGGGTCTGAGGGCCTTGTCAGATGCACCTGTTTCCAGTTAAAAGTGTCTGCTCTCAGTGTGTAGGCAGGGTATGCATGAGAGCAGGGAAAAAGCAAGTTTATTCAAGTGGGATCTGATTGTGCTGTGAGTGAGAAGAGGGTGCAGAGCTGTCCCCCTGGAGAAAATCTCCACATCAGAAGTGACCTCTTAGTCTCACAGCTGATTCACAGGACTCCTGCCTCCCACTTGCAGAGACAAGCTCAACATCTTTGATCCTGTGCAGGGCTTGACCCTGTAAGAGAGGATGAGGATTGCAGGAAATTCATTAGGGACTTGACTCTTGCTTTTTATGAAGCGTATAGAGAAAGGCAGCAAGAAAAAATCTTGCAATGAGGGAAAGGAAAGATTAGGCTGTTGCTTAGGCAGCAGCAGTAGCCTGGAATGCTGGAGGTGCCAGGGCACATGTTCAGAAGTCATTGTGGAGGAGGAGGATTGCTGCCTGCTGCCCTATGGGGAGTGGTACTTGCCCTCTTCATAGCTCCTCTCCTTTCTTTGGCACTCTAAGATTTAAGTTTGTCCTATTGTAAAGGTACACAACTGCTACTTGTGTCAGGGAAAATTGAATTTACATGTTACGTATATTGAGCTTCATAGTATCTTACCTGTAAGGGGACTGCTGTCTCATTTTCATTGCAAAATGAGACAGTCGCAGATAGCTGAGGGGGTAACAAAACCTATGCAAGCAAAAATAGCTCTGGTATTTATCCAGTGTGTGAACTGTGTGTGAATTACAACACATGTGTCAGTGCTTTCTTTACTTCGGTTTCCTGGAAATTGCAAGGCTGGTTTTAGTTGCTGATAATTTTGTCAGACTTAATTGCTTGGGTTGATCTTCTCTACAAACACAGTTGTAGGCTGTGTGTAGGTAGTCTGAAATTACTATTTTTTAGCCAAGTCTGTTCACCTGGTTTTTGGAAACAAGGCACTGAGAATGCTGCTTTCATCCGTACGTACTAAAAAATTCTGGAAACCTTTTCCTGAGCAGTTTGGGTGGTGGTGGCTGTTGCAATCCAGCATGTGGCTTTCTGCTCTGCTGTGCGAAGTTACACTAAGCTTGATGAGGTGTTTGAGGAATAAAGTTTGTACATGGTGGAGAGACCTGTTGATTTTAGCAGGGCAAAACCTCCAAAGAGTCAAAACTCCTGGAGCATGTGCCATCCCTTTCTATCTGCTAGCAATGACTGACAGGTGCAGGTTTCACTCCCACCGAGTGACCTCTCTGGCCCAGGACTACAGTGTTAGGTCAGTGTTTGAAATTGCTGCAGCTGTCTGCCCTGGGGGACACTTTTATTGCCATGTGAGTTTGCATTTGTGCGTCCTTCTTGTGTTTGCATAGTGCAGGCAGGGGAGCTGTCTTGTTCAAATGCAGAGCAGAAGTGGGTCGAGGAAAATTAGGTGTTAGTGCTGGTGTTCTGTGACCTTTGAGCGCATGATGTTGCAGTATTAATAATGATATTTACTGTGATCTGGAGTTCATGCACAGAGTTACACTGGAGTCAGCTTGCAGCAAAGCACCTATAGTACTGAAGTTCCTGTTCCGGTTTCAGCTGGGATAGAGTTAATTTTCTTCCTAGTAGCTGATACAGTGCTGTGTTTTGGATTTAGGGTGAGAATAATGTTGATCACACACTGATGTTGATCACACACAAGAAGCTGGGAGGGGACATGGCTGCACAGCTGATCCCAACTGACACAAGGGATATCCCACACCATATGACNCAGTGTTTGCTTTGCATCTGTGCGCAGCTTTTGCTTTACCTATTAAATTGTCTTTATCTCAACCAACAAGTTTTTTCACTTTTACTCTTCCAGTTCTCTCCCCCATCCCACCAGGGGGAGTGAGCAAGCGGCTGTGTGGGGCTTGGTTGCTGGCTGGGGTTAAACCATATCAGTTCCTTTTTAAAACAGCTGGGACTGGGAAAGGGACAGTCGCTCACAGCTGCAGAACGTTTCACTCGCAAAAGGGTTCACTTGTGCTGTATCAAATAGGAAAACAATTTGCAATATGCAGTGGATTTTGAATTATAGATGTCCAAAGCCTGCAGAAACCAATGAACCCATCTCATCATTCTATATTATCACATCAGAATGGTTTCTGATTCCCCAGCGAAGGTACTGAACACATATTGGTTAAATTTTAAAAACATCAGGAAGGTGTCCAGATTCTCTGTCTTCTTGCTTCTGTTCATTATTGATTTGTTTGTTAATGTTGCAGATGGGTTGAACTGAACTTTCTAACACACTTGTGCTATGGATTGCAAGTGCCATGTGCCCACAGTGGGATGAGTACGCTAATTCCTGCCACGTGCACCCAGCTACTGTTTTCTGATGGACTGACTGTTCCAGATCAGCTCACTGATTTGAGCAGTGGCCACGCCACTTCTGCATCTGGAAATCCTACTGAAAGCAGGAATGTAACTGTAATCCATGCACGGACCAGAAATGATCTTCTGTAGAGCAGGAGGAGGACTTTGCCTCGAAGGATCTGTGGGTGCACGAGCTGAGGTTTTTGACCTCGGACTGGCTGGCTGGGCAGACACCAAGGGTCTGCATTTCTCTAAAGAGAGCAGACGGGAGAAAACTCCTCATCCCAGCTTTGTTCCTCTTGTGAGGAAAGAGAGAGTGAATTGCTTTCTGGAAATCATGCAGAATGGAGATGCTGACCTGGCATTACACATCCTAAAGCTCTGAGCAACTTCATCATACGTTGTTGCTGACCCAGCTTTGAGGAGGAGTTGGACTAGAGACTTTCTGTGGTCCCTTTCAGCCTGAATTATCCTGATTACCACATGCAACAGCTGCCTCAGAAATTTCTGTCCCAGTTTACTCACCTTTTCTGCCACAGGCTTTGTATACTGAGCTGGAATGATACTGAGGAGAGCTGGAATTGCAGGCAAGGTGTAAGGGACTTTCACCAGGTCCTGGATGTCCTGACACCTAAAGCCTCAGAGGCATCCTGCAGAATGTGGTGGGTCTTCAGCCTGTGCTTCCTTCTAGGGCTAGGTTTATGGCAGAGATGGGGAAGCATGGGAAGAGAGGTTCCAGTGCTGCTCCATGTCCTAGGTGGGAATGGGTTTGCTCTTTGCTACAGTCCCTTCTTCCCTTCTTTCCCAGGCATTTGTTCTGATATTTGTAATGCAGCTGGATTAAGGCCTGCACACTGTGATTATTACCTGTGATTAAACCCTGAAGGTGTGTGAACAAAAGGTAAAAGTTGACCTGTTCAGGAGCAGGTCAGTCTGGATATTTGTCATCCTTGTTGAATATTAAATTCTGGCTCTGTGCCTGCAGTTTATTCTTTCTTTTAGTCCCTATTCATCTTCCCTCCTTCCCCCCTTTTTTTTATTATTTTTCAGATGCCTAAATGAGCGGCTTTGCAAAATGCACAGTGTGTTTTCCTTATGTTTCTGCTCAGTCTAAGAATAAATTATAACTTAAGCTTGGGAATGCTACATCTGTTACTAGTTGTAAAGCGGCCTTGAAGAATTTTGCCTTGGCAAGCCATAATTGCTGATAACTGCTCCTTTTATGCAAATCTCAGCGCGCGTGGGACTGCTAATGCGGTGGTGGGCTCAGTGGAGGTGTGCAGCTGCAGCAGGCAGGATGGCTTCGCAGGCACTGCTGTGCATTGCAATGGGATGCCCCAGGAAGCTGTTTTTTGAATGATCATTAGTTTAGGTACCTACAAACAAACCATGTGGTATTGAATCAAATCTACAGAAAAAACTACTTCTCTAAGTTCCTGCTCATCCCTAAATTAGTCTTCAGTATTTATTTTTAAATACAAGGAAATTGTCTGTTGAGCTGTGGTTGCTTTTATTGCTTGGCTCCCTTGCCTTTGGTGGTAAATACAACTGCAATGTGATCGTGCTGCCTGCCAGCTTGGCTCATGGGACACTTGCTGAATTACTACCCCATCTTACCTGCTTCTCGCTTATCACAGAAGCAGTTATTTCTTGGCAAAAGCTGGAATTATAAAGTCATAAGGCTGCCAGCCCCATACTTGGCCTCCAGATGTGATTATGGTGCTAAGTGAGCGGCTTTACAGCCACTGAGCTGTGATAACCCATAGGTACCTTGTAGGAAATAAGGTGACTCACTCTTTTTCTACTCCTTCAGCAAAGGAGCAACTGCTAAAGGGGTGGTAGCTGGGAAGAATGTTAAGATAAGGCTACATGCTTTGCTGGGCATCCTATAGAGCAGTGTCTTCTTGCTTTAAGGCTTTGATGAAGCATATTCACATCAGTGGGAATCTGACCACCCAGTTAACAGTCCCAGAGACAGGTACTGTCACAGCAACAAATCTGAGCATAATGTGCAAACGATTAGCTAGCTAGCATCTAGCTGCTGAGGTTTGCACTACCAAAAATGGAGTGATTATAGAGCACAGTAGGGCTCGGTACAGCGTGTGAAGCATATGTTCAATGCTGCGTGGCTAATAGTACAAATTGTAATACCTGACTTACCTGGAAAGGTCAGCAAGCAATGCAGCTGGGTGGCTGTCTTGCAGTTGGCATGGCTGTCTCTCTGCAGCCTGTTGTCAAAGGCTGATTCCAGCACCTGGATGCTCCAGTGGGGCTGGCACTCAGTAGACTTTTCCTTTTTTTCTTCCAGGGTGCAACAGAGGTTCTGAGTCCCAGTGTGGTATGTGATGCAGAGATGCAGGGCCCAGCAGGAGAAGACAGCCCAGGTTCAGTAAATCTTTGTTCTTGCCTTGTTAACAGGGAACAGTCGAGTGGTTATTTGTTGTTTGTGCAGAAGTGGCACTTCCCTGGGTGCTGATGTGGGAGAGTCCTCAAGCTGGGAGGTGTGATAAGGAGCACGAATGCCCCATTTGTGTGAGAGCTGGGCATGTGCTCTTGGAGAGGAGAGGGCCTTGCGCTTTTAGCTTGGGAGTGTGTCCTTCAGCATGGTCCTGCTGCGAGGGCTGCTGAGGAAAGTTTTCCTGCCCTGTGACCCTTTTCAACTAGGTGTAAGCTGGAGCGCAACAGAAAGCTCAATGCTGTGCTGAAAATCCATGTGGAGCTGCTGCCACAGGGAGGGAGGTGAGGAGCTCACAGAGGGACCCTGAAATTAAGTATCAGCTCGACATTTTTAATGAAATCTGGCCCGCGTTGTAGTAAAACCTTTAAAAATACATCAGGAGAGAGATGCTTTCCTTCCTTTTTAAAAGTGATGGGGTTGATTTCTTTGAAAGGTGTGCTGGCACTCTAAGGAACACAAGGTAACATTGACTGGGAGGTGAGTTATCAGCTCACATGTCTGGGGCTTCTTGTCAGGTGGCACCATTTGCATTACCAGCAGCTTGCAAGAGCAGAGAAAATATTTTGTTGCTGTAGTGTGAGTTTAGAGGGTACAGTTATCAATGCCATAGACTGTGTGTCCTCTCATTTATCTGTTTGTGGTTAGACTCCTCCTAATACGTCATAGAGTTCACTTGCTGAGGAAGAAATAGGGCTTTAATTGCATAATTCAGAGCGTACAGGGACCATATCGACCTGGAGGATTCCTGCTGGCTCCCAGTCCATTTCCATCACCTCTACCGCAGTGAGCTCCTTGCTCAGGTTTACTGTCACAAGCATGTGTGCCACCACACTGCAGACCAAGTTGGGGTACTACAGTAAAATGCAAATAACACACCTTACTTTTTCTTGGCCCTTTGCATCCTTCTGGAGGGATGTTTTTTTCCTGTTTACGGCACAGCCCCATGAACAATTTGGGACAATCTTGCCACACAGTAGGATGGCCTGCTGGGAAAGTACGGAAAGGACAGGCTCCTTTAGCTGGCCTTGTCATTAGCACCTCTATACAGTGAAGCTACAGCCTGAAAAAACTGATTGCTGGAGGATGGAGGGTTGCATGACTGGGTTATTTATTTTTTCCTGGCTAAAGATTTTTGTGGCCTCTGCTGGAGAAAGGAGGAAGCCTTTGGTCTGACCATGTACTGGATCTTCTTATACTCTTATGATAGCTAATGTTGGGTTGCCTTCATTTCACATGCCTGTTGAGAGATGGGCTCAAATGTCCGCTTTGCCACTTTTGGGTGCTTTGTACTTCCTGAAGTCACTTTCTTCTAAGGGATGTCCAGTGAGAAATACAGAAACTGAGATGGTCTGAGGTCACCAGGGGTTTTTGAAAGTTTTGGTTTACAATCACTCCAAGGTACTGTGGGGTCCAGCATAGTTCACTGTGTATGTGTATTGCCAGATGAGACTGCTGCCCCTTGGTACTGGGCTGTACACAAACGTACCATGAGAGACGAGGCCTGCCCTGAGAAAAGTATAGGCTGCATAGGCAGCAGATGTGTGAAAGGAATAAAATTCTGCAGATTGTCTTCTCCTCATCACAGTGCTCTGCCCACTGGACCATATGACCTCTTGTGCCTGTAATCGGTTCTCTCCAGTACCAAAAGACTTAAAGGCACTATAGACCCATACATCACCAGTTAAATGAGGATGTTACCACATCTCCTAGATCTGATCATCATTCTGCCCACAATGCTTTGGGATTTTGGGCCACTGACTTAGCTCTTACCCTGTGAGCTTGAAAGAAGATGCAGGTCTTACCACTGCACTATTTCATCTGCTGGATTTCTTAGTGTCTCTGGGCTTCTTAGGAGGCAAGATGCACACAGTTTAAACCGTGTCCTTGCAAAATAGAAGGCAAAGGTGACGTTGGGGTCATCCTTGTGAACTCCACTAATGAACCGATTATTGCCTTTCTAGTAGCTAGAATAACAATGAAGGAGTACCACTGTGCTTAAAATCTCAGGGACAAAAATCCCCTGAAAGCAGGATTTTAATAGGGAAGACAGAAAATGAGGTGAAATAGATTTTGCAGTAATTCTCTCATAAGTTGTTCTAGACTTGTAAATATTGCATGGCTAGCCCATATTAGTCACCTAGGGGTCTTTATTATAGACTGGGAATACTCAAGAGTAGACTAGGAATAGTTGGTATGATTATACTCATTAAGGAATAATTACATCTGTTCTACAGATGGGCAATATAGATACGTAAAGGTATTATCTTACTTGTTTCACTTAATAAAAGTTCTGAGATCTGGGGAAATTGTAATCCTTGCTCTTCTCAGCAATATCTCCTTCATCTCTCTGGTACATGGGCATGCCAATCATTTTGCCTGGAGAATACAGGAGAACAATAAGGAAAAGTGGAGAGTTTAAGCTTGCTGACTAGGAATGCTGTCTCAGTGTTACCTGGCAGAACTCAGGGCCATCAGATATCTTGGCTAGCAAGCACAGAGCAAGATAAGGAGAAGAATTAGATTTTTGTATGAGTAATGAAATGTTTAGTGGTGAAAATGGGTGGACCCAGGGAGATTTTGGATGGACAGCCTTCATGGTTCAGGCTACAGAACAATTTTGCAAAGGAAGAAAGTTCCTTCATAAGGAAGAAAATTTCCTTGTGGAAGCTTTTTCTGCAGCACTTCCTTTACTTTGCTCTGGAGAACCTAGTGTGTACCGGCTTCATCAGCATTTGTTTGAAGTCACAGTGGTGCTCCTTGGGTCCGGTATTTCAAAGCCCTGCACTGGTGCCTTTACAGCCCATGACAGAGTTGCCTGGAGGAGAACGTTGCACGGGCATACACTGAAGCGTGACTCCAAAATTCTGCATTTAATATTGTCGAAGACCTCTGCAAACTAAAACCAGAAAGGAGAGTATATCTAGTCTGTTCCCCTGATAACCACATATTCTTTGACTAGCAGTAGTTTTGGGGCAGGTTACTGCAGGATGATAGAACTAAACAGCTTAAAAGTCCTATTGTAACTATTGATTCTTCCTGTTCAGACAGTAGTAGTTTAGGCAAGGAAGCAAGGGAAGCGGGTGCCTTTGCAAGATTTTGTGGTGATGAGCAGAACAGACATGGCATCCACATGAAAGTGGCTGTTCTCTCTCAGCATGGGAGATCGCCATAATCCTTACTTGTAGCTCAGTCCTTTTACCTCACTGTATTTAGTGAAGAGACTCATGCAAGCAAGACAATGGAAAAGATGGCCTTTATGGTTCAGCTCCATGGCTACGTTAGTGCATGTAATTATTTAGAGACAAGTATGACTGTAGATATTTCCCATAGTCACAGGCAATATTGAAGAAGTCACCTACTTAACAGGGACAGTACATCTGAAACTGCTTCAGCTATGTGGATGGTTGGGTCCTTTCTATGTATATAAATCTGCAAATGTGTAGTAGGTTGTAAAATTTATGACCACTTTAGCCCTTGTAAATTTTTATCAAGTGTGGCCTTTAAAACCAAGGGTTGTTATTAGTGTTACATGCATATTTTCATTATTATTAACCCTCTGCTCACCCTTTGCCTTATGGGGGAAAAAAAAGAGGGAAAGTAAATGCTAAAGAAAAGGGAAAGAGAAGATTTAGTTCATTGGATGAAAATGTGAAATCGCTTTCAGGTCCACAGATTGGTGGACTAAGGCCTGGTAATAAAGATTATATAATCCAGATGGGAGGAATTTGAAGGAGGATATTCCCATTAAATTCTAACTGCCTAAATGCAGTGTTGCTAAAATAAAATGCAGTTCAAATAAATCATGGTTCACTACAGATAGATGGAAATCAAATGTTTTTCTTGCCAGAATTTAACTCAATTAAGAATATAAGACATAGCGCTGTTGAAATATGCTGGACTGACATTAGGAGGAAGGAATTGATAACTGGAACCTTGATTCTGCACCTCTGTGCTCCTTTTTCCCTTTTTCCATGATTTGGATGTCGTTCATAGGAGTCCTGTCAAAGCATGTGCAGGGCTGGAGCATGCCTGGGACCAGAGGAGGATGAGGCAATGCAGAGCTGGGCTGCAGAGCAGAGCCACTTTACAGATCTACAGGGACCCTGGGAGAGTCACAGGGAGGCACAGGACATTCGGTCCTCAGAGACTTGTTGGTGGGCTAGAAAAATTTATCCCAGTGCAGTGTAAGGATATCCACGCTCCACTGCAGGCTTTGGACCCATCCTCATTACTATCAGTGCATAGTATGTTCTCAGTCCTGTATTTTCTTCTTTTCTTCCATGCTTTCTTTTTTTTGACAAGGATTGGAGTCCTTTTTTCTCCTTCTTTTTAAAAGAAGGAAAAACTGCTGTTACGATTATGTCCTATTACTTAAAGTGCTTGTTCTGCTACATGTACACGTAAATTTAATTATATTGGCCATATGAAAGATGCATGAAGGTTGACTTTTGGGAAGTATGCCAAAGATATCTCCAGAATGTGTAGCTGTTTGATGTAGGCTTGTGCATGGTAATTGAATTACTGATCAAGTACTGTATCAATGAAATAATCTTGGTAAATTCTGTGTACTTAAATAACTATAGCCTTGAGGCTGTGGTAACTGGAGTAACCCTGTTATTGATTCTTTTTTGTTGAATATGCATATTTTATACCTCTTAATAAGACCGTCCTTTTCTAGCTGTTTCTGTGTCCTTCAGAACTGAGGTTTTTCTTTCAATCACTCATGAAAGATTTTCCTGTCACTGCTTATACTAAGGGACTTCTCAGTTGTCCTTCTCACAGCCCCATTGCTGCATTCCTCCTCAGCTGTGGGGAATCCTGCTGCAATGCAGCTTCGATGAATTGCCTTCTGCTTCCCCCTCCCTCTCCTGTGGCCCTTGTGAGACAGGAAAAGTAGGACGTTCTTGTTCTCTTCTCATTGCTTTCCATACAAAAAGTCCTTGCTCTAAATCTGCTGGAATTTTGTGGGGAAGTTCATTTACATCTTCGCCATTGCTTCTTCCTGGTCTACCTGTCCCTATCTACGCTTCATATTGTCAGGGAGGCTTAAGGTCATAGGACTGGGGCATGACAGTAGCAAATATAATCCATCCTGGGTGTGTCCCAGAGACCAGGAGAAGTCAGTCCATCAAGATCCTATTAATATTACAGATTCAAAGTTAATTGGTTTGTCTTTTCCCTCCTTTCTTGTATGTTTCTTTTCTCCTCTCCAGTAGGCTGCTCCATAATTAAGCTCTGGTCCAAGGAGTAGCTAAATTGGTGTTCTTCACAACGTTGCTATCAAATTGCAGAAAAAACCAGCTGAAAAGTAGTGACTGTCATCCTAGGATCATCTTCTGCAAACAGCTGTTGAAGATGCTTCTAGACAGCGTAGGATGGCAAATATAGAAACCCATAACACAGTAACTCCATGAATATATGACCCCACCCACTTATATATAGGGGCATGTATGGTATGCAGTGGATGGACTTCAGCAGAAGTTATTTTGCAGACCTTCATTTTGGAGTTAGTCTGAATCCCAGAGTGAGATCTGAGCATGTACTTCCCACTTTTCCTAGAGCAAAGCTGTTTACCTCACCCTTGTCAGCTCTAGAGATGACTTATAGTATAGATGGCAATAATATAAATGACTGATAAAGGTCATTCAAACTCATTTTTGGATATAGACATTATGTATAAACTGCTATAGTATGGCATCAGCAAGAAGTGCAGTGTTCAAAACTGACCCAAACCTTCTGTCCTGAAATGTATGATTTATGAAATGCACTTAGTCAATTCTTTTTGGTAATTTAGAGACTGAGGATTTTAAAGAAAATTTCTGACTTGTTTGAAATCATTCATTGTTGACTGCATTATGCAAGGTATTGTTACAAGTCGGATCTGTCATGCTCCTGTGGCAGCTATAGTCTCTGGTGGCCTGTTCCAGCAGTTCCTTCATGCATTTATGTTTTCCAGTAAAACTGAACCCCAGCATTGTGCTCAAGAGATACAGCGTGCAGAACCTGGCTTTGTTCAGCTAGAGAAACAGCACTTGGGGACGTATTAAGAAGCTGGATCAGACACAGCCAATGCGTGGGGAATCGAGCGACTGCTATTCAGGTTTCATGGACAAAAGCTTGCAGCTGGATGAGCTGCATGATCACTGAAAGAAATCCCTTAGTGATCAGAGTCTCCTGGCAAGAGCTGAGCAGGTCTTGGGCTGCATAGCCTGGCTCAGGAGGGAGGAAAAGCATCAGGCAGATGTGATGAGACGTCTGCTAAGCGTGCAATGCTCTATCCAAGGGAGAATCTTACCCTTCATTTTGAATGTTGCCAGTGTGTCTTTTCTAGCAGCTGCAGGTGCCAAAACTGGAGGGACAGTTTTTACTCTTCTCCTCCAGGATCTTGGCACTTTGGTGCCTCTTTTATTTTTTTTTTCCATTTAAAGAAAAGAGAAAAGAAAAATCAGAATCAGAAATTATCAGGCATTAATATGTTTCCACTTGCTGCTTGTGTCCACACAAAGAATTTAAATGCAAATCCTCCACTAGCAAGAAGAATTAATTGTTTCCCACTGTTTGTTCTTATTAGGGCTGATGTGTGAAACAATGGAAAAAGAAATACTTGATTTTCTTAAACTTGGATAACCCTATAAAACAGACACTAGAAACAATGTGTTTTCACTTGTAAACCAAACCAAAGTGTTGTAAATACCTCTGAACACGAGTTTTTAGATTGTGACCTAGCAAACTGAATGCTGTAACTGTTCTTTCTTTGATGTTTGAGGTGAGAAAAAGCCAACGTCTGACATCACAGTCATAAAAATAACATCCTATTTCTTGTCATTGGTAGCAGGTGGTGCAGGAACTTGAACATCAAACCATTTTTTCCACCTTCTCTTCTTTCCCACAAACCACTCTTTGTGGCATTCTGTCTCAATGTTATCAAACTATAGTTTCATTCACCTCCTATTTTTTTTGTTTCCAGCTAAATAGAGCAGCCAGAAGAGGTGGGAAGAACGAGCTGTCTGAGGCTCTAGTGTAGAATTTATCATACTTGGTCTACTCCTTTAATTTCCCCCCCCTCCCCCCCAGATTTGCAGTGTGTTTAGTTATGTTTTCAGGCCAGGGCATAGCTTGGCCAGAACCTTTAATGGCAGTTTGAGTGTGGATCACACCTTTGCTGCACAGCACAGCACTGTGGGAGTGTCTTTGCTGCACAGGATGGGGACATCTCACCTTCCTTAACAAGGGTGCAGTTCTGAGCATCCACCGGCACCTGCCCTCTCCCTGCTTCCACAGACCTCTGGCAAGTCCGTTTTCTCCCAGTGATTTGGTCTGCCAAGCATAGAACACACAGGTTTCCTGCGAGGGAGCAAGGCTGTGTTTTCACAGCTCCAAGCATCACATAGGCCTGCTCCATCACCAGCATTTCTAACAGCCATGGAGTAGCAGTATGTATTAATAAAACTAAAGGATTACAGGCCAGATTTTGGTCCTGTAGTGCTTGGTAAGGATTTCTGACCTCAGTGGAGTGTGTCAACCCACCACAGCTGAAGGCATGACCTCTCTCTCTGTGCTTTTGCTCTCTGCTGTATTAACTTGGTTCAGAGTGGCAAGGATTATGGTTTGGGGACTGTTACCTAAACATGAGGCGGAGGGCAACAGCAAGAACACATTTATGGTTATTTTTATACAATGCCGTGGCCAATGAAAATTTCTGAAGTCTGTTTAATGCTTTTCACCCAGGGCAATTGATGTTCAGATTCTCTCAGACCTTTAAAATCAGAAATACCTCAGGCTTTGTGGTACTGTCTTTTTCCTTTACCCCTGCCTTTTTCCCAGTCTCATGCAGTTCAATACTTGCATTTCCCTCACCTCTGCTGTACAATTTGGCTCCAATTGCACTAAGCCCCAGAGGCCAATTCTTTATAAAAATCAGCCAATAGTGCCACCAGGCAACATTAACTGAAGAGCAGCTTCTTCCAGCTTTCTGCCACAAGAAAACATCCCTGTGTAACCCAGGCCTGGGGAGGGGGTTTGCGTGAAGCTTCCGCTGAACCTCTGTTAGCAATCTGGGAAAGGGCAGCGAGACTATACCTGACTTATATCCCCTTCATTGCACCTGTCCTGTTGTTTAGAAGAGAAATGGTTCCCTTTGCAGGTAGGCAATCTCCCTCCTGCAACATGGAAATTAATTTTCTCAGTGTTAATCAGATTTTGAGTCCCTTTTAAGTCATGTGATGTAATTTTAAGAGCTGGCTATTATCTGTTTTTAAAGAGGCCTCTTAAAACCGTGCCTTCTCAGATGGTCTTTAAGATCTCCATGCTGGCTTGTTTTATTTTTGATAACATTAAAGTTTTCTTGAACTCCTGCAAATACCCCACTGTATTTCCTATTGCCTGCCACCCAGAGAGGATGGAAAAGAGATGCCCAAGAAGATGAGCACTGTTTCCCCATGTGGGTCTGATATCCAAAAGAAAATGTAATTTTTGGAATTTTCCGCTAAGCCATAACAATGAACCACGTGAGCTTGGCAAAACAGAAGTTGGTGGCCAGAGAAGGGAACCGAGAGGTAGGGAAGCACTTTTTACGACTATATGCTTAAGGAGATCTGGGAGACTGATCAAAGCAAACATCCCATCCCCGCCTCAGAAGAGGCTGAGGACAGGGTGATAAAGCATATAGTCAAGAAGAACAACTAATTGGCACGTTGATAAGAACTAAAACAAAGTGCCCATTAGATGAACTATCCTCATTATAACACTAAAAATCACACCCATAGGCCAGGAACGCCCCCCCCCCCCCTCAAATAANCCCCAAATAAGTCCCTTACTCTCTGAGCATGCATGGTAAATCAAAGGGGAGCTGTACCTTTAAGTTGAAGCGAGAAAGAAACTAACCAATTATTAGCTGAGGCATGTGAATATTAGCTGTGACTGACACATTTAAGTGTATAAATGCCTTCTAGTTTCTCAGTGTGGTGGGCTAACTTTGTGGGGTTACCACCTAGCACCCATCTTTGCGCAAAAATGAACAAACCCGCTTTTTGGGAAAACAGGACCATGGTGAAGGACTGGGCAGGGCTGGCGCTGCTGGAGCACCCCTTGTGCTGGCTTGCAGGGCGCTCCTCTGTGCCCTGCAGCGGCCTGGCCACAAGGACAGCAGAGATGGGCAGGGGTTAGGCTGCCCTCAAGGCATGATACACTTGATGATTATTTGCAGATTTTCTTGAAGAGTCAGGATGTCTCCCATTCCCTCCCAGTGAACAAACTTGGCACTGAATATATGTTAACTTCATTGTTTTCAGAGATGCATGGCAGGTGTTCTAAAAAGGGCAATAGGTTGCAAAAATTGTCAATAAAGAGAAAAGGAGAAGAGAAGCAAAGCAAAGCCCGTCCTCAAGGAAAAGTTCAATTGTTCATGAAGAGCTGTGAACAGATTTCAGGAAATTGACACTGTGGGGGAATTTGAGGGATCTGCATTATTCTGAGATTACAAAGGACAGTAACAAAGGACTGAATTGCTTAAAGGTTCTATTGCTGTTCTATATTTTGATTTCAATTTCTAATCTAATCAATGTATTTGGTTAAAAAAATGCCATAATAGCAACCCTTGAAATGTTTTCCAAGACATGTGTAAACATTTAAGAAAACAAAAACCAGACCTTACGATGTGATGTGTAAGATGTTTTGCCTCATAAGGAGTATTTAAAATAAGTGGTCATGTTTAGAAACCTGTATGAACAGGACCCTTTAAAATTGGTTGAAATGTAGTCCATGGAGATTACAACTGTAGAAAATATTGCGCTGCTAACACTTAAGCTTTCCTCAGCAAAATATAGCTAATGAGACCACTTCAGCTTCCAGTGCTCTTATGAATGCTAACTTCATTATTGAAAAAAATAAAAAAGCAGAAGTGGGAGTGTTATTTAATAAGCATGGTAAACAGTTTGGCTGTCCCTTGGGGAGCGGTTGCTGCTGCAGAGTCCAAGCGGAGGTAACGGGCAGGTTTAGTGAAGGGAGGATATCATTAGTGGTTTCATTTCACATGGAGATTAATAACCTCATTTTCTGTTCCTTTCTTGTGACATTAAAGCTGTTACAAAAGCAAATAATCTGTTTTAAGGGATGAAAAAGCAGTGGAGAATAGAATTTTAGTGCACACGCAAAGATAAAGTAGAAGGAGGCTAGTACCTCAGAGTAACATGTGCAGAAGGACACAGTGTAGTACAGGTAGAGAAAAGCATTTATTAATTTCTTGACCCTAGATCTGACTCAGTAGAAAAGTCTCAGCTAAATAGATGCTTGCTTGTGTGTATGTGTTTTTAACAAAATCTTTTCTGATTTTATTCCTCCTTGTAGTTGTGAATCAAAGACCAATATCACTGATAAAATGGAGGTCAGCAATTTAACAGCATCTTGCAGAAAAGATTTGGAGGTGAGTGAAATTAAACAGTTATCTGAATTAGACATTTTTCCCATGAGGAGCTCCAAGCTCAAAATTCATGAGGTTACCTGTAGGCATATATGGGATTTTCCAAAGTAGCAGGATCCATAATGTTAGGAACAGACATACAAATTGAGGGCTCTGTAACAACTCACGGAGAACCTAACTGATATTGAGGCCACATTGTGCAGTACCATGTTCTGGGCCTGAAAGCTTTTGGCTCTAGTCCCTGATTTACCAGCGAGATCAACTGATTAAAGTGCCAAATGATTTTCTTTTGATTCAGTGGATCTTAAATACTTAGATCTAAGCTGAGCTTCAGGTCCTGCTGGCTCAGAGGTTACAGGGACAAAAAATGAGAGATTATAAGAGCAGCTGTACTGGGACAGACCAAAAGTACCTGTCTGGGCTGCCACTGTCTGGGGTCACAGCTGTAGAGTACGCTGGAAATGTGACATTGGGGAATGTCATGACTGTGATCCAAAGCCCTTTATGCTGGCTACAGGCTGCGGGAACTGAGTGATGCTCCATCCATCTGGGTCGTAAATTATTACTGGAAAAAAAGTACAGTAACTGTTTAAAACTGAAGCAGTGCCTTAGAGAGGATGCTAAAGGCAAGTGTAAAAATGAGTAGAGGTCTGACAGTCACTAATTTAGCAGGAGAGAGGTTTGTGAGAGGTGAGGGTTGATGGGTGGACATAAAGGGTGGGAGTGCTCCATCCTGGGATCTGATCTGACCCCACCCAACACTTCCCTTCAGGAGAGTCGTCCTGCCCCGCAGCGGCATCTCTCCATTCTCACTTAGACTATCCTCTCGTACTCTAAGCTACTTTTTGGGAAGAAAATAGAGGAATTCTTCAAGCAGAATGCAAAAACGTCCAGCAGCTTCCAAACATTTGTGCTGTGCTGTGTAGGAGGATTAATGCTGTCTGTGTGTACATCACCAACTGATGTTTCCACTTTGTTTTTAAATTTGGTTTTCTGAGCGTGTGAGCAAGCTGTGACTGTTGGGAAGATGTGCTGTGTCGTTGTCTTTGGGTTACAGCTTTGGGATAGAGGGGCCTCTGTGAGCATCAGGTGCGCTTGCTGTTCTGGCTGTAGTTTGTTTTTAAGATGAAGTTGTCCCAGGACAGCCAAGAACTGGTGTGTGCTGTATTTTCTTCAAAGAAATATTTGATTGCACGTGGTTGAAATTGTGGGTCAATGTAGTCATGTAACACCTTCAAGTCTGCATGGAGTCTGCTCTGCTGTATCTCTGTTCTGGGAACCACATCCGCTACTAGCTGGAAGAAAGGCAGTACTGGTAACAAAAGAAGGCATGAAACTGGCTTAAACTGAAATGAGCCTTGGTCTATAAACTCAGATATGAATTAAAAGCAAAACTTGGAGTATTTTAGGGTGTTCAGGCCTATGGTTTTGCTAAGAAAATTCTGGTGATGCCCTACATTCTGACTGCTGTAATAAACATCAAGGGGCTAAATTTTCAAAAAGTGCTCTCCATATGTCCTCTCAGTTTTACTATTTAAAAACTTTTCTCTGTTTAAAAGCTTCTCAAGTGAGGGTCTCGAAACATCTGAAAAAATGCAAAGTAGTAAAATGCTCAGTTATGTTTTGGTCATTTTAAGCAACTCCAAATTTCAGTGGCATTACAGTCACTGCTCTTGTTTACATCCAACCATTGATTATCCAGATTCAGTAACTGCTGATCAATACAGTTTGTGGCTCTTGTACATTGTTGCACAGAATAATACCAGTTCAGAATCTGTATATGTCAGTTCTCTATTTTATGGCTTGAAAAATTAATACAGCTTTCCACTCACTAAATGCTATTATCACCGTCTCCTTGCCAGAGTGATTTAAGTCTGTTACTGGAGTAGGATACATGCAGAAATGTTATTAAAAATCTGGTATCTCCAAAGAGATAGACAGAGCAAATGTAATGACAGTCATAAGCACTTGATTTTTGAATACAGCCTTCACAAATACACCTCTCAAACACCATTTTGCTCCAAAACTGTAAACCATTATGAAGTGCAAACTTCACATCTCTAAGTGATAAAAGGAAAAGAAGAGAAAAGCTGATAGGATCAACACATGGTAGGTAAATGATAGGTGATGTTTAAGCCTTTTAATATAATAAATTGTATTCATCAAAGCCTTCAGGTATCTAGACTGGCCCAATACGGGCTAACTAGAGTCTTGCAACACATCAGAAGTTGATTTGTTTCTCCCTATGTGACACTTTGTGAGAGTGCAGGTGCTTTTTATAAATATCTCTCAGAGGGCTATCAGTAATGACAGTGGGAAGGGCCACAACATTTTAACCAATAGTTGCTGGGTCCCTAAACCCATCCAAACATTTTCTGCCAATGTGCTTGTTGCTGTCTCCCACAAGACTTGCTCGTCTGCAAAGTCCCTTAATCATTCATGAACTCTTTACAGAGGGATCCTTCACAGAAAGCATGTCTCAAAATCACCTTCTGCTTTTGCCTCTTTTTTTTAAAAAAAAAAAAAAAAAAAAAAGAATTGNAATTATTAGTCATGCCATCATATTAATCACATTACTAATGTTCACAGAGAGGTTCTGTTGCTACAAGCACTGGTTGCCATGGTCTGTCTTTGCTGTTGCAGCTTCCTTTAAGGCCCTTATGTTATTAATTTAGCAACAGTGGAAATCCTTCAGCCCAACCCTTAAAAAATATACAGTAAACGAAGTCTTTAGGCACTGTAAAAGATGCAGTTGTTAAGCAAATGCAGAATAGGGGAGGAATAAGCTTCTCCCTTAGCACCCATACCTTGTCTGCATGGGTTCCTTCCTAGTACAGAGCTGGGAGCCCATTCTGCACCATGGGCTGAATGCCCTCTGCTCTGCCCTGTGTAGCAAAGCTGCACCTAGGGAAAATTGAGTCTGAACTTATTCAGAGTCTGTTGGATTATAACAGACTTCTCAGTCTGGAGGAAAAAAACATCACTGTCCGCAGAAAGCATGCAGCTGAGAAAATGCCTTTACAGTCTGTTGTAGCCTTTCTTCATGGTATCAAGCTTGAAAAGAAGTGTACCAGTTATGCAGTCTGAAGCAAGAAAGACGATTTCCAATGCAGTTTGCATTTCTATTGGCTGGATATCCAGTACTAGGCCTAGTCTGTAAGCCTGGTGGGAAGCGTTTACTACTGAAAGGTTGTAAAAATAAAAGGATTTGTAAATATTCTGTCCTCTCCTGTGAACTCACTGGCTTTGTGATCAATGTGCTTTACTTCCACTGCATGCTGGAGTAATTTGTAAACATTGGGTTTGCTTATTTGACCAAAGCAAATCAATTTTTGCCAGATAAAACAAAAGAACTGAGCAGGTTTAGACCAATCCTTGTAAAAAGGAGAAGCTAAAACTCTGTGCAGAGTCTCTGGGTTACCCCAGCAGGGTAGAGGGCTGAAGCTGTAGGACTGGGTCCTGCCCCATTGAAGTGCCATCCCTGAAAAGGGAGCAGCCAAAGGGCATTGCTGCTGTAGGTATTGTGGTTCTCTTCAAGAAGAGCTGCTAACCCACTTTCCTCTCCATGTTTATTACCAGGAGAAAAAAAATGACAACAGCTGCCTGATCTTTAACTATAGCCTAACTGGCTAGAAAGCTTGCTATCAGTCTGTCCTGTTTTCTCTGCGTATTTTCTTGATTGTTTTATCTAGTGATGTTTAGTATTCTTCATTCCTTTGTCATCTGATCTGTTGGATGATAATAGCAGACATCAATAGTGAGGATTTTGTCTTAGAAACCCTATCGAGGACAGCACAGGCTTGGCGTGGCAGAAGCAATAAGCTCTGCATCTGCTGGTGTGCAGTGAGAACTGTCTTATCAATTAGACCGTCACTCGCGGGTTTGTGCCGGCTTCCCAACCCTGCAGTGTGTGCTGATAATAGCAAAGTAATAATGGAAATAACTCTTCTTTCTGTACTAGGTAAGACTGTTTTGCTGTAACTTTCTTCCCCTCTGTATTTCTCTCCAGCTGTTTTCTCTCCAGCTATACGGCTCTTTAGGCAAGGGCCATATTTGAATTGCAATCATACGCTAAGAGCTGTGTGCAAAACACTTTGTTGGAGCTTAAACATCAATGTGTGCATGGCTTTGGGTCACTTAAGTAGTCCTGGCCCCTCCTTGTTTAGCAAACCACCCTGTACAAGCAATCAAGCTTAATCCCACACTTAACATTCAGCGCAGGCACAGGAGTTTTGCTGCACAGGACTTGATTCTCTTTCTGATGGAAATTAGCGGTCCACATATATAATAGACAAATTTAACAGAGGGTGGGCTCTGCCAGGGGCTGGGCAGGTGCCCAGAGGAAGGCAGGGTGGAGGTGGTGTGCGCTATGCCCATGTGTGTAGGAGCTGGGAGAGGGTGACAGCCTGCTGGTGCATCCCAGGCAGCAGCATCCAGCCCCACTGGTGATAGCTGAGTGGTCCTTCCTTGGGTCCTGGGGCAGATGGCTCTGCAGGGCGGTTAGACCCTGCAGATGGGTTGTCTGTAGACAGCGGTTAATGCAGATTATGGGTCAGAAGTACCTTAACTATAAATGGAATCTGCCAGTCTGCTGGGATATGTGGCATTGTGTGGTTCAAAAGCCCTTCCCCAGGCCAAATATGCTGTACCTGCTGGGAATTAGGGGCTGGGGATGACAGAGACCGTCATCCTCCTCCCTGGGAGTGCCAGGCTTTGGGAGGGAATGGAAGGGCTCAGGGGGTGCTAGAAGGCAGCCACACGGCAAAGAATGGCAGTCATTAATCCCATCTGGAGCCAAAGCATCGGGATTTGAGACCTATGTTCTATTTTTAGAAAACTGAAATATTGAAAATTGATTTTTTTTTTTCCTGCTTTTAGGAAATTGGCCATGTTTCTGACATGTTCCTTGAGAGTTACAACCTAGTAGCTGTTTTTTATGGCCTTCTTAGAAATAGCCTGTTCCTATCCTTGGTTTTACTCCCTAGAAGCTGAAAACCATCACTTTCAGTGTTACTGCATGTGAGAAAAGTATTTCTCCTCAACCAAAGCCATGGGGCTGCAGACTTAGGACTACAAACTGGCCTACTTACAATGTGTACTGAGCTCCCTTTGAATACAGGGTTTTATAGAGTTGGTCAATAACAAAAAAAAAAAAAAAAAAAACCAACAACAAAAAAAAACCAAACCAAAACCAACAGTATAACAGTATTAACTGCAGCTTGGAACAGCATTACAGGCTGCAGTCCAGACGAGCTCGCAGACTTCCCCAGATCAATCCCATTCAATTCCATACTGTTTTACAGTGATTCTTGTAGTTCCTACAGATTTATGGGTTCAAATCCTTTTTGGAAACACATTAAAATCTGAACCTAACCTGTACGAAGGTAGACAGCATTCTCAGAGTTTTTAAGAAGCACATTGCTTTGGCTTACAGGCCTGTCTGCAGGAAAATGCTGCAAAGTGCTCAGCCAGATGCCTGTAACACTAAAAATGCTATGGGCACAGTTCTAGCAATATAAACATGCTTGGTTTAAGATGGTTATTCCCCTCTTGTGGTCCAATCAGACCGATATACTGCTTGTTTTCTTCTTTACACCAACAAGTGTTGGCACAATGTGGTCTTTTGGTAGGCTTGCGAGGGTCAGTCCTCAGCATGTGGTGTGGAAGCTCAGGCTGCCTGCACAAAAATTATGGGGCTGGAGGCAGCAAATACTGAGCCCAAACACCTCCAACATGGCTGCTCTGCACAGGGTTGCGCAGGTTACCTCCATGTCACAGCTTGGTTTACCTTGACTTTTGTGTCTTCAGTGGGGAACTTTGGGCAAAATGTTCCACATTTGAGAAGACCCCTTCTGCCCTGCTCTCTGAAGAGCCAAGGAGCCAGGTGGCAGCTATCTGGAACACGTAACACGCTTCTCAACTGCTGCTCCTCTCTGCCACAATTTGCTGCTCAGGGCACCAGAGTTTTGAGTCCAAATCAGAGGCTGAACAGTCAGGGCTAACTATGAACCGGTCACATTTGATGCTGGCCCAGATTCTTGTATAGCATGAGTTACTGACAAAGTGCACATGACAGAGAGTCAAGGGAAAGATCATGGGTTTATCCCCTGTACGGATTTGTTTTAAGGATATTATGCTGGCTGAAGGTGTTCAGTGAAATGCTGGATGTTGCCGTTACAATTACTGGGATTTACAGAATCCTTTTTAGAACATCTGAATTTAATTTATTATCTATAATGTAATTTACAATAATATGTCTGTGTCTTTGTTTTCTTTTGTTTATTTGCCTGTTCCATGGTGGTAACACTATTTCAATTCTAAAAGAAACCCAGTGGCCAGATCTCTTCATTAGAAAGACAATATTTGAGGAAGACTCCTTTGCCCTCCACCTCATGAGAGAGCTCATTCCCTGAGGCTGCATCAGTGTCTCAGCTTGTCCCAACTGCTACCAGAGCTGTCCTCTTCCCTTGTGCATCAGAGCGGATGTCTACTGCACTAATTGCTGGAGACCAGAGCTGCTGCAAAGGTCCTCATTTGCTTTGGGACTGGGAAATCATCTCTCTGGGACACTGCAAAGTGCTGCCTCAAAGACAAGTGTGTTTTTTTCAAGGTGTAGAGGCTTAAAGCCCGCTGCAGACTCAGATGGCCACATTCTGTTCATTTTAAAGGGAACTGGGAGAGTGGGAGAGAGACTCTTGTTGGCAGCTTTGAATGTCTGTGCTGAAAACTGTGGAGTCTTGCTAATGAAATGTGTTGCACCTGTTGGCATGGAAAATGAGAATCTTATTTTTGAACTAATGTTCTTTGACTAACATAACGTGCTTCCAAACCGCTTTGTTTCTAAATACCCAAATAATGTGAAATTTCCCAGGAATGAGTGTGACTTTCTCCAAAGTTTTCATGTCCTTCATATTTTTCAGCCTATTTCCTTTCCCCTTTTAGGCCTTTGTTATTTGCCAGACTCGTCTCTAAGCCTTTCTCTGTCTCTGATTCTCTGTGCACTAGTAGTACAGCTGTTTTACAAGCATGATATTTGTTTGTGGCAGAAGCTAAAATGCTTTCCTGGCATAGGAGAAATCTCTGCCCCGAGGAGTTCAAAGATTAAGACTTCAAAGCCTGGACTAAGAAGATAACAGACCATTAGTGGTTTGGGTATTACAGCCTGACGCGGGTGACCAGATTATATTCTTCCTGAAAGTGCAAACCTCCTGTTTGACCTGGGGCAGATCATGAGGATCCAAATAGTCAAAGATATGCAGACAACAGTGATTTGGGCATTAGATAACCCCACTCCTCCCTGTAAGATAGCTCTGCTCCCACCTCCATGGAGCACTTCAAAAACAAATGCATTACAGACAGTAAGACCTCCAGATACTAGCAACAAGGAACAGATTAAGTGCATTAGCTGGGATCAGGGAAAGAGAAGCTCCTGCACAAAGGACCATCATTTGTTGCAAGCTGGAATTAAATTTTAGAAACACAAGAGAGGTGGTTACGCTGAGAGCTCCTTCACAAAGCAAACTGGCATGTATTGAACCTCTGCTGGCACAGCAAAACAGCTTCCTCAGCCCAACCTTCCTACTATGTGCTGAAGGGATTCATACTGTATCAGCGCGCTGGACAGAAGGAGGAGATTGCTGAAAAGTGGCAGGAGTAAAAAGCCGAAAAGTTCAGATATGATGTGAAAATTTACAAGAAATGCTAAGGAGGGAGACAAAAAGGTGACTAGTAATTTTAATCTGTGAAAGGGATTTGTGAGATGGTCAAGTATATAGCCCATGCTGTATACTCAGCAGATGTCAAATCTTCTTCTGTAATCCTCTATCTTTCTGTGCTTGCCTCATTGAATTTTGATGGGTGCGTTGCTGCATACCCTGCCAGTCAGCCTGAAATTGCTCATGTATCTACTGGAAAATGACCAATAAAAACAATGGCATTGTCTTTTCAAACCAAGGATGCTACCTTGGGTTTGAATTTGCGTGGCGTGCAGAATACACATTTCTTTATCAGACAACTTCAATTCAGAATGAGTAGGGTTAAATGAAGGCCAAATGTCAGGGAGTGAATATGCTTGTTTTCTCTAATACAGACTGTCCTGCAAATCTCTCATGGTGACTGATGGACAAAAATGGTGACATAATAACCTAACTCAAGTCAAATGTTAGCACAAATAGGTCCAAGGCTAATGCTCTGCTTTTTATACATGTAACAAGAATTGCATCGTCAGGACTACTAGGAGTAGCATGTAGGAGGTGTATCAAGATTTCAGTGTTTCTTTGAGTTTCCAAAGACAACATATATTGACCATACAGCTGGGGAGACACTGACTGTGCTGAGCAGGCTGCTGGGGGGTGTAAAATTGCCACTTGAAAATCAGTATTTCTAATACATTGTTCCCTCTTGTCCTTTATTCAGCAGCTCTAGGAATTAAATGGATTTAAGCAATCTCCTGGTCTATAACAATTGATTAAGCGTTTATTAAAACATCTATTAAGCATGTATTACCCCTTCCAAAAGCATTTATTAAGAGACTTTTGAGCACTGTGTGACTGTGTAACAGTTGCTATCCATGTATTTCAGCAGAGTTCTTTGGGATGTAAGGATGCACAGACGATAAAAAGTCTTATATTGTAGCCACATACATCTTGCTTGTTTTTTCCACTCCAGATGACTCTAGTTAGCAGGGTGGTTCAAGGAAAACATGCCTGCAGCAAAGTGCCTCTCAGATAATGTTCCATGAAAGGGGCCTTCAGTTCTTGTTTTAGTGCAGCATGTGTGTGCAATGAATGAACACTTTGGGGTATGGTGTATTTTAAAGGGTTAAAAGGGACTAGAAAATCAAACTGATTTTTTAGGTGACATATGTTGCATTTCTATCTTGCGTTACTTTTAAATTAAATATGGTATTTTTGTTATGCTATCTTCTCCACTTTAACTACAATTTACTTAATCTCGTATAAGAATCTTTGAAATATCCGTTGGCAGAACCTGACGAGAAGACAACAGTATGCTTGAAGCAGAAATTTATAGTACAAAAACTGTGGCCATTTCCGAGAGATAATAAGATGACAGAACCTATAGCTCTCTACAAGGAGGAAGGAGTAGGTAATGGGCTCTCTATGACGACTGATCATCACCACTTTAATGATACAGACCCAATGCCAGCATCGCATAGGCCATGAACTCTATAGCCTGACAAAACCAGGGATGCCCTGCCCATGTCTTTTGATTCTGGGAGTCCTCTGCCTCTGTTGGCACCAAAGAGTGGGTTGGTTTGAAGTGCTTGCCTTTCCTAGAGCTTGGTTGTGACTAACAGCATAATATCAACTGACAGCTCCTCTGTCGAAGCTGTGGTTCTAGTTGTGATGAACATTTACACAGAAATGGACAAAGTGCCCCTCAACACAAGTTTTTCTGCCCATCTGATTGGCAAAATATGTGGTTCAGGGGTGAGAATACCTAATTCCCCCTAGATGAGACCCTGGCACCTGCCCAGCCTGCTTGGGGGGCCCTTAACCTAAGGTGGTCCCATGCTCCATCCGTTCTCACCCTTTCTTCCTTATCCCCACTGGTGACTGCCTGCAGGAGGCACACAGACCTTCTCTTTACCTTTCTCCATGAAAAAACCTGTACCTGTATTCCTCCTGAATTCACAGGGTCAATCCTTAGCTGCTGTTCAAAGTCACTGGTTTCAGAGGGGCAGCTGTATGCCACCATGGGCTCTCTCTGTCCATACATATGTGCTCCTGTTGCATGGGAGCACAGTGGTACCAGGTGGGCTGAGGGCTGAGGTACATCTTCTCTGTCATACCACCACAGCTGCTGACAGGGGCTGCTGCAGACGGAGTTAACTAAGGAAACAATGAAAAATGTGTCACTTGCTACCCCAGAATTTTATCTTAACAGAGATTAGGCTAAGCCTGGACCTGTTGTTTGAAATAATTGCTATAATGTGGAATAGTCTCCTTACCCACCCAGAAGTTCTGTGTTGGTGTTACAACTGAGTCAGTACATCAGAACAAAAATAAATAAATAAATAAAGTAACATAAAATTAGGAAAAGGAGCCAGTCCCTTCTGTTTTATTGTGAACATCTTTTCCCCTTCAACATGTTCACCTGAAGGATAGGGGTGAGTTAGATCTGAAGCGCACAGAAAACAGGCATGCATTCCCTGAAGGGTTCCCTTCCTCACTCTACTTGGAATGACCGTTAGCGGGTGAGGAAAACCTGCAGCAGCGCTGCCTGGGCCTTGCACAGCACTGTAGGCACAGGTCATGCTCATGGTGCCATGCAGGCTATCCGAGGGTATGGGTACACCTGGCAAGGCAGAGGTGGGAAGCACGTCATGGTTTGTCCATCCTCACCCTGCATGGACTGGGGCTGTCAGGAGTCACCCCCCTCCGCTTCTGGGCAAGAGCAGAAACTGTCTGTCATCCTTAGGTCTTCATTAGCCCTTGGCACAACAGGACTTGATTTATTGTGCATGAAAGTGTGTAAATTTACATGGGGGTTCATTCTCGAACTCACGCTTTGACTTTATTCCTATCTTTCTCATTGGCTGTCTTCTACAAAAATACAGCTGAAATCTAAATGATTCTGGTTTTAAGTAAATAGCAATATAAGATGTTAGAGTGCTAAATGCACTCTGTGATGAGGCTAGCAGAGAAATGTTCACAGGTTTGAGGTATTATTTGAATCTTCATTCAGGTAGCTTGCTGAGGGAAGCATTCATAATCTGCCTGAATTTCCAGTGTAGCCAATATAAAAAGAAAAGAAAAAGCTGGAAGCAGAAGTAATTAAACTGATAGTTAAACCCATGCTGAAGGAACTGTGGGGTGCAAGAAGTCACGTAGCTTTTTTTTTTCAGGAGTTTTCCTTTTGTTGCTTTCTTTCAAGTGATTTCAAAGGCTTTGCAAAGGGAAGATTAGTACTGTTCCTGAGTTATGCTCCACGTCAGAGCAGTCACATGGGGATTGTTTCACCTAGAGTTCCTTGCCCAGCCTCCCCGGGCTCAGGTCCCCTGCCTCAAAACCTGCCACACACTGGGGTATCCATTTGTGTCATGAACGGTGCTGTGTCTCATTATCTCCCTATTCTTGTCTGGATCAAAAGCAAAGATTGTGAATATATATCTGTTCTGGTCATGCCTGTTTCAAAGGAAGCAGAAAACAAGTTTATCATCTTTTATGTTTTCAAATCACAGATCCAAAATCCTCCTTTGACCTCCTTCTTTTGTGTGCTCTGCCATAGGCTTGGCTAAGTAGTAGCTGGCACTCTTAGAACAACTGCAAAACAATATATCCCTTGCCTTCCTTCCTGGGTCTGCCCATGTGGATAGTGCATAAGGCATGGCAGTCATAGGGGAGAGGAAAGAAACTGAAAATTTTCTTTTGGGCTGTAGGACTCACTGTGCTCTCAAGTGAAAAAAAAAAAAAAGCATCCGCAAAGCAGGAAGAACAGTTAATAGAATTTGTGGGGGGGATTTACAGAGTACAAATTAACCATTGTGTCAAATATCTCATTTGATTGTTTTGTCATGCACTAGTTTTCAGTATTGCTGTTGCTGGTACCAAGTAGGAAATAAATGAAAACAAAGATGCAGAAGGAACATTTATGAATTGATTCAGTTGCCTCCAAAGCTAACGCTGTTCTTATATTTCAAAGCTGCAAAAAGTGCCTGAATTTTTCTTTTTTCCCCTCCTTCTACAAGGTCATTCAGGGGCCCCTCTGTTTTTTTTTTTCCTCTCCCATGTGTATGAGTGAGCGGATAACTGCTTGATCAATACAGGGTAGTGCAGCTCTTGCTGGAGACAGCTGGAAAGAAACTGGTGGGAGTTTTTTTTCCCTCACAGCCAAATATTTTGCATTGAACTAACATCTTTTTATCACTTTTTGGTGCCAAAGAAGTGGAGAAGTGGTTAGGGGGAAAACCACAAAACCTTTCACAGCCTCTCAAGCCATTGAGCTCAAAAAAGTATCAATGTAAGTGAACAGGAGCCCACGATTTCTTTCTCAGTGAAGTGTCAGTGCTCCTTCATGTTCCTGCAGGACCCATGCACAGAGACTTGCAGTGTACATTAATATGAGGGCTGGGCTAGGAGATGACGGGTACCAAAATGAGTGGTTTCCTTTTTCCCTTTCTTGGAGGAGGAGGAGG
Source organism: Sula dactylatra (assembly GCA_013389905.1). Lineage (NCBI taxonomy): Eukaryota > Metazoa > Chordata > Aves > Suliformes > Sulidae > Sula > Sula dactylatra. The sequence continues at coordinate 122,804 of WEKW01020357.1, forward strand.
GGAGATAGATGACTCCCCTCATTTCTGGTCTTGATACGATATTCTAGAGCCAAAGACATCAGTCCAGAAAAACAACCAAGCAGGTAATATTACATAGCTCATGTTGACAGTGGCAGGAGTATTTGTATACTGCGAGCTGAGCATGGGCTTGGCTCACCAGCTGTATTCAGGCTGTTTTAAATTGAAAAAAATGTGCTAGCAGAGTTTTACAGAGCTTTTGCTGAGGGAAGTCTGGGAGCTAGAAACTTGGAACTAGAAAGCTTGGAAATTTGTCTTGAATTTATTTCTTCCAAGTTTGTTAGATAGTTTTACATTATTTTGTATCATAACATAATAGAATTGATGTATTTTTATTTTCAGCTCTTGGCAGAGAATTGAAATTTAGTGATGATTGAAATATTTTAGTAGTAGCTGCCCAAAATTGTTTTAAAGAGAATTATTTAAATAGTGTATCATTTTATTCCACTAAAACATGCCAGTAATGGCCATGTATGTTTTGTAGAGTGCACACATAAATATAAAAATGAAAGAGAAGCATGGTATTATGAAATCATAATCTTTGTATTTGTCGGTCTGTATTGGAAAGAAAACAGACGTTGACATATCCAAATATTCTGCAGAGCAGAAATCCTACCATCTAGCCAAGTATACTGGTTAAAAAGAAAAGGACAGTGAAAGAAAAAAATTAGAAAGCAAACTTGAATGACAAAAAAAATGAAGTCTCAGAAAGATGAGACAGAGGTTACAGAATTTTTTTTAACAATTAATATTCAGAGTCAGGCAAAACAGTCAGTAACAGAACAGCATGGTATTCCCAGAAGGAATCAGGAGCAATTCAGTTCTGCATATTGTACCTTTTTATGTAATAGTCAAAGTAGATATTTACCATATATATTTATTTTTTAGTAATAAATGATGGCTGGATCCTGCCACTTTGCTTGCACCAAGTGAACAGCTTTACTGAAGTTGCCTCTCACTGACTCTAAGGTCCATTTATATCAACCCAGGAGAGTAAAACACCCTTTGAAGTTACTTAGATCCCCTTTAACACCCCCAAAGTGCTGGTAATAAAAATGGGGGACCCACAAAATATGGGTGAGGGAAGCAGCCTCAGATATGGTTTAAGCCAGAGGCTCTGTACTTGTGCCTGGCAAAGAGTGTAGAACAGCATAAGGACAGGAATTCAGTGTCCAAGATGGGAGTTTGTGGATCTGCCTGTCAAGGTCTCTAACTCTCAAAACATCCCCAAGAGAGGTTGTCGTCAGAGACTTCACATGGGGCAGTGTCTGAAGAGCAGAGCCTGTTTCAGCAAGTCATCCTTTCCAGTTCAGGTCAATATTAGGACTCACAGAAAAATGTATGAAGTCTGGCCTTGTACCAGATAACCACGGTATAACTCAGACCACTTTTCAGTCTCCCCTGCCTCTCCCTCCATGAATTAGTAGCTGTAAAGCACAGCTATGGGCAGCAGCAAATCTTTCCATAATTTCTGCTTTCCAGAGCCAGCTAACAGTCCAGGTTTCTCATCATCTCTCTCTCCCTCTCTTTCTTGTTCTCTTTTAGGGACAGGTAACAATAATACTACACATTACATGTCCTCCTTACAGCTAGATAACTAATGATTGCCATTATATCTCTGCCAGAACTAGGTAACTGCAGTACTCTTCATTATATATCTGTCTTAAAGCCAGTAACAGCAGTACTCTAAATTATGTACCTTTCTTCCTTTTTCTCTGCCAGGCAGGTAATTGTTATGCTCATCTTTATGTGTCTTTCCTGGAGCTGTAATAGTTTTCATTGTATCTCCTCAGAGCTTATTATGGTAATGTTCCTTACTGTATATTTCAGAGTCATAAGCTGATATTTTTAGATTCACCTCTGTGGTATTTTGCTTTCTATATTTCTTACAATTTGAGTAATTAAAAGAGCGTCCTTAGGTTAACAGCTTTCAGAAGGATTGTGCTTTTCCTCTCAGGAGCTCTCTATGGACTGTCTTGGGGTTGGAAGTGTCCTGTAAAGTGGTCTCTGCCCACTTGTGACCCCAGGGCTGGCTGATGCTGTTTGCCTTTTGGATTTTAGCAGTGCTTTACTGCCAAGCCACCACAACTGTGGGTTCCACTGTGCCGACGGGCTTGGCCTCCCCTGGTACTTGGGACCCACCTTCAGAGATCAAGTTGTCCTACTTGTCCGCATTTCCATGTCCAGCATTTTGCAAATTGAGATGCTGAGTTATTCAGAGGAACGGGCTGCTCCTTTACAATGCCTAGCATTGTTACTCCTGATTTTGGTCTCAGACTCCTTTCTTATCTCATAATATAACATCTGCTTTGCATGGGTAACTGAGGCAAGCTTCACAAACTCAGCTATGACTCCTTGATTGTTATTAAGAATTATCTTTCTGGGATTTCAGTGTTTGCTCTTCATTTTTCTTCTGTAAGACCCTGATGGAGCAGAAATAATACTGTGTGTTTTAGGTGATCTTCCTCCTTGCAGCTTGTATACTAAACAGGTTAATAAAACAGTAGTTGGTGATCAATTTATGTAAAAAAACTCCAAGCAGCAAGCCCAATCTGAAAATCACTTGATAAACTATTCAGTAAATGTATCTGCATAAATAACACACAGGAATAAATTGGAACTAGTTAGAGAGCAGAAAAGGCGGGCTACATTTGCAGCATGGTTCAGAGACTGTAAATCAAATCAAACCAATTTTGTCTCCTGTTCCAGTTTTTATTAGAGAATCAAAATTCAGATCAGTCTCATGAAAAGATTTCCTTGTACTGCTTGAATCTCATAAGTAAGCCTGACTCTACTTACAAGTGAACACCATCTCTAAAAAAAAATGGAAACGCTGCTTGCCCATATCCCCAACATGAAATAGCTGAAAAATAAAATACATTTCAAGAAACATTTTGTTTGAATTTTAAGATGAACTAGAGCAGAAGCTGCTTAAAAAAGCAATGTGACATGGCTCCAGGTTAGGGGCATAATGTATAGAGAACTCTTAAACTTCATAGGAAATTAATAGGTATAGCTGAAGTGGGTAATTTCAAGAGTGGAGCCACAGAAGTTGATGCAGACCTGTGAATAACATTACATCCAAGAACTGTGTTATTAAAATTGCCACCTTATTGACTAGCATGGAAAAAAATCACAGAGGAAATCAGTCACAAGTATTAAGGTCTAATCACAACGAGTCAGCGAAAATGGAGGGCATTCTGCAACTTAGAAAGAAGCTGCAAAGTTCATTGCAAAGAGCACTGCATTTAGGAGAAGGGTTTCTAGCAAAGCCAATCTAAGTGAAGTTACCTTCAGCTTAGATGAGAAAGATATGCTGGCAATATTTTTTCATATAAAAGAAAATTGAATTCTTAGCCAGAATAAAGAGAAAAAAAAATGGAATCTAGTGTGACTGTGAAATTCCCCCGTGGTAATCCAATCTGGAGACCATCAGCCAGGGGAGGCTTTATCTGTCATTGCCTGACAAGGAGAATTTCCAAAGCAAAATTTCTGAAGGAGTCAGGAGAGGTGATTGCTGTTAGTGGCAAAAGTCCATTGACTGTCATAAAGGCAGAGCTGGGGTAGTGCTGAGCACCTCCTGTGGCAACAGTTTGTACATAAACTAATGGCATGAGGTATTTGGTGTAAATTACTGTTGATTTCAGCGGGTGTAAAACCAGCCCTCATAAAGAGTTTGAAAGTAATAGATAAGTACCTGCTGCCCAAAGTGCTTCACTTCTCTGTGCCTCTGTTTCTTGGATGAAATGTTTTTATGTCTCATTTCCTGATCTATAAAACAGATATGTGGGCACTCCTGCCTTTGCTTTATATATAGAGGGTGATGGACAGTGAAAGGCTACTGGATTGCATTGTAACTTTAAATGTTAAATGATCAATTTATCAAATTGAACCAGGGTATGAGTATTAATGTGGTATCTGCAATAGTTTTGCACAGCCCATCCCAGAAACTCAACAGACCGTGAGTTCACCAGTACTGGCGGCTCNNNGCACCAACTAAGTTAAAGGAATGATTTCTATCTACCTGCTAATATAAAGAAAAATAAAATGAGGCATACTGTGTGTCTGACAAGGTCTACCAGTCTCAGCTAATAACATGCCAGCATAGGCAGCTGTAATGAAAGCCAAGCAACTCATTGACGAGCAGCTGAAGGAATCAAAATCTGATAAAAATAAATAATTTACATTGAGGCATTTCTTTAATTTGTTTCAAATGAGGTCAAATCACTTGATTCTTTCTTTAAACAACTGGAAAGTTTTTACAGGTTTCATAATGTGTTCAAGGTAGCTTATGCTTTTGCAAGAGAACTGCTTTCAGAGAGCTGCAAATACTTATGTTCTGATGGGGGTGGTACTAAACAAAGAAGAGTTACATAAATGCCTTGTAGCATAAGCTTCATGTGTTAGGAATATTAAAAATAACTCCTCAATGCTCACAGGGTCTTATTTCAGTAAAGAGTGCTATGTTTTCCATCCTTTTATGCATGACTTCAACTGCAAAACCATTATGGAATTGAAACGTATCTGAATATCCAATATACAATGCCCCTTGGCAAAACCCATGTGAAAATAAGAGGGCTAAAGAGGGAAAACACATTTAATATTCATATATTAATTGACTATATAGTCAATACACTGGCTTGCCTTTTTGCTTAGTCTTCAGTTAAGTGTAACCATTTTGTGTCCACACTTCAATGAAGCAGCATGCAAAAAAGAAAAAGAACCTATTCCTAAACAGAGAAGAGGTCCCACATATAAATCTGACTTCCCCGCTTTGTGATTGGTAAGATCCATAGTTCAGGGCTTTCTGTTATGAGACTGGGTCCAACTTTAAACATCTAGATCCTGATTTCCAGATCCAGGGAGGGCCTTGAAGTCAGACTCTCTTAACTCTGATTTCAAGTTTTATATGAATCCATAGCAAATCTCTTCCTGCTCTTTTAGCCTGGCTTCTCATATAAAATGTCTCTCTGGATGGGACAGTCTGTCATTCTTTCCCCAATAACTTTTGAAGTTGTTCAGTTTCAACGTTTCCCGAGGGATCAAAAGCCTCAAAACAGTATTCCTACAAGCATAATGAATATAAACAGCTGGATAAAGGAGAAAGAGTGTAGAACTGTTTGCCGCTACAGAAAAAGAGGTTGCAATGGACCCCTCTTCATAGCCATCCAGGAGTAGTGAACCATGAGGAAAGCTCATGATAGAGCCCTTTTCTCCTTAGACTTCAAAAATCTAAGCACAAGACACAGACTCATAGTAAAATAAGCTCTTATTCAGCTATCTGGGAACTCTCACCTGTTTTCTTTGCTAGTCTGGGAAAATATTTTTAAGCTTTTAGCATAAGATTTGCTCCTATCTGAGACTGGCAAACAGGATTTGCCAGGCTGGGATAGGAACCTATTCCCTTTGAAAATTAATGGTTATATGCAAACCATTTCCTCAAATACACACTTGGCACCTGATTCACAGAACATGCAAGAGCGATTGCAACCAGATTGTAGTCCTGAAGAAAATGAAATAATTTTGTGAAGAGTTAGGGTTTAGTTTTCTGCTTTTTAAATCTAATTAGTTGGGAGGAAGAAAACAGAGAATGAGATCTCTCAGTGCCTTTCAGCCCTCTCTGGAGAAAAGAAAAAAACCCCTAGCAAATAAAAAATCTTGATTATTAAAGCCATTTTTAGGAGTTGCCAGGAAATTTGAATACCATAAATTACTTATGTGCAACACAAATTCCCGTGTTTTTGTATTCACAAAGGCATTAAAACTAATGCGGGAAACTAATTTTTCTTAATCTCACATACAGTACGTAAATCAAAAAAAGACCTCTCTTAACAGAAACAGTATTTCTAGCACTTACAAAACCTCTAATAACTTTTGCCTGTTTAAAATTTCCCAGGTGCATGTACATGTGCTTTCCTAGGAGAGCCTGTTATCTGTCTCCTCCTAATGGCAAAAACTGGGAGCGAGCTACCAGTTTTCATCAGGTATCTCTGAGCCAAATTGTACTGGGCAAGTGTCAGATTAGATGGTTGGCTCATATTTAATGTACCAGCAGAAACTGTAATTATATTAGTTTTGAAGTTTTAGAAATATAAGACAATGTTAATAGGTGTTTCATCTTAATCACTGCCAGGACATGAGAAAGGATGCAGGATATTGGGGGAAGTATTAAAGGAGTAGCTTTGGGACAGTTTTAGTGGAGGTAGCACTTGGCCAGCATAGTTTACTCTCCATTCAAGGCTGGGTTTCAGAAAAAAGTTCCTACTATATCATATAGGTCCAGCAACCTAAAATAAGGCTAAATCTCTGTAAGGGGAAATCTTTCAAGATTGGTGTTGCAAGGAAAATAGATCAAGGTATTTCAGATTAGGCATGGTAAATTTAGATTTTCATAAGGGAAGGAATGAAAAGAGTAGTTTTCTTCTGAATAGGTCATGGTGCAGTGAGCGGTGAGGAGAGACTGGTTTTTTCTATGGTAACAGCGGACATCAGTTTCCCATGTGTCCGTCATGGTAAGGCTAGGGTTTTTGAAAGAAAGTAATTGGAAAAAAAATTTTCCATAATTTTTTTGTAACCCTAAAAGCTAAACTGGGAAATGACATTTGTGAGAGAAAGTGGCTTTGCAAGAAGTAAATTCTCATGCAGCACTGTTCACTTGGGCTTGGTTCACGGGGTGTTAAGGGTTAGGGATAGGATTCCTAAAAGAAAGAAGGACTTTTTTTTCCATATATGTATATATGTCTCTATGTATCTCCATATGGAATTATACATATATATATAAACATATGTTTCATACATACATAAATATGTATTTATAGGTATGCATTTAGTCTTAAGAATTGCAATGACAAGGACCATTTTTCTGGAAATTTTTTCTTGCTATTGTTTCAGAAACTGGTTATCATGGTGTAGTTGAAGGCCAGAGTGAAGGGTAGCATTACCCTTCCAGAAAGGCAAACACAGGGAGGAAGAGTTTCTGGTGATGAGTTTACTAGCTATAAAGATAGCATGAGAAACAACAGCTTATGGAAGTGAATGACTTCTTGTATGTTTTTGTAGAGGCTCTGCCAACCCAGGGGTAGTTTTTCCTGGGGTTGTGGTTAGAATGAAAGCAGATGAGATTGTCTTCTAAATATTCTTTTATGGCCAAATAAGATCAAATATTTTCCCATTGGTTTAGATACAGATATTACTATTGTGGATAGGGTTTTCTAGGTAATTAGAAACAAGGTTTTTAAAAGAAAGTGATGTGCAGAGTAGTTTTCATCCATGCATGGTACTGTTTAGAGGAAGAACAGTCCTTGTAGAAGCAAATGCATTTATATATTTTTTTGTGTAGACGCTCCTTAACTGGATGTGTTTTTTGCCAGGGATTTAGGAAGAAAGCAATAAGGTATGCAGTGTCCTACTGATTATTGTATGGTGCTTGGGATTACTAAGAAGAGTGGTGTTTGGTAGAAGCAAGTGGCCTCAGATTAGTTTCAATGCATGGACTGCTTAACTGGGTATGGTTTTCCACCCCACCAGCAATCTCAGGGACAGCTAGAGTATGGCTTTCTGGAAGAAAGCACTCAGGAGGGTGATCCTCTATGGCATCTGCTGTGCCCAGGGAGCTGGGTAGAGGAGTGGGATTTACATGAGCTCTGTTGATGTAGGGCAGGGGTTTCCAAAGGAAGAAGTCAGGAGAGCAGCTTTCTTCTGATTCTGCTGGATTTGGAGCAAGAGGATTTCTAGGAGCAAATGCTGAATTGCCCTGTCAGTTAGAGAGAGGAAAGGAGAGAAGGGTCTGCTTTCAGCTTATGGACAGGTATGGGAAAGGTTTCATGGTTCTGGTGGGGCAAAAGCTGGTTTGGGTTTTGTTTGTTTTGCTAATGTTAGATTTATGGTCTTAGAAAGGGAGCTCTAAGTGTAGCAGGTGCTATCGAATTCTTTCATGGTCTATAGATTTAGAAAGGAGAAATGTGTCTGCAGGAGTACATGGCTTTGCATTAGTATTGGTGTAGACTCTGGATTGCTTTCATTAAGTTTCATACACATCAGGTTAGGGTTTCAGAAAGGTGACGTCATGAAGAGTACATTTTTCTTCTGTTTTCTTTACCCTGATGTTAGAATGTGGAACAACACTTTATAGAATTATATATATACACTTTATTTTTTATATAGATACTATTTCGCTGGTACATTTTGGTCAAAGTTCACTAAAGAGATCAGGTTTCAGAAAAGAAGCAATTAGGAGGATGGTTTTCCACTGAAACTTTGTTTGGTCCACAGCAGAGACAATTTTGATTGAGACCATGATCTTTATTTTTTGCACACAGTGGTTACGCAAGTGCTGTTTTCCTCAGAATTTAGGTTACTTGCATTAACCTGTAACATTTCAAAAAGCAAATATTAAGGAAAGACATAAATCTGGGATGAAGAATCATATTGGAAGGAACAAGCAGTTTTGATTCAGCTCTGTGAGCAATACATTTTATACTGGGCTTATGATTAACATTAGAGTTTCAGAAAGGGAGCAGGGAGGACTTCATTTTCCTATTGATTGTTGAATGTTCCACCCAAGGTATGATAAGGACCACGGTTCACAGGGTAAACGACATCTATTTAGTTTGAAGTAAATATCAGCCACTCAGGTTTAGAATTAGTGTAAGATTAAGGTTCTAGAAAGAAGAAAACAAAACTCTGGTTTTCTACTGCTTTTTTATTGGGTAGGGAATTTGGAAGAAAGCTCCTCCCAAAAAACCCTCTTGTATATATGCTTGAGGGTTTGGGGATATTTCAAAGCAGAACAGGATTAAGGGAATGCAGAGCTTTTGTGCAAGCCTCACGATTACAATGTAGTTTGCTGGACCATCCGTCTAACTGAGGCAGATTACTTTTGAGAGAAAAAGTAAAAGTTAAAACAGGCTGATATGTTTCCACGGAAAGGCATTGTCCTTGAGACTTTCTGGCATCTCTGTATGCTGGGCAGCCAAGGTGCATGGAGAATGAGAATGATCTCTTCTCCCCCAAATGCCAAGTCATACTCTGTAAATGAGATGCAGGGGTCAGGTTAAATATGTTTGCCTGTGTCTTTCTTAAAACTGACTGAACGGGATTGCACCGCTATCGAGGAGTCCTAAAGTGACATACAAGCAGCTAAGCTCTGTGTGCCCTATCAACCTTGGCAGTGTGATGAAGGGAAACAGGAGCACGTACCATCCAAAAATTTTGTGGATGGGCAATATGTTGTCAAGAGTCACTAAGAAGATGCTCTGGCTTGTACCAGAGGTGAAGGCCAGAGAATGGAAGGATGCAAATGTGTTAGGGTCATGGCATGGCTGGACCCAGGAGTTGTTTGTTATTAGGGCTCTTATTAGATTATTAATTGGCTCTTGGGTTATTAACATGGGCAGTGTAGCTCAGTAAATTCTATTCCATTTATGCAGGGACTCTGAGACCTTGCAAGCTGTGTTGCCATCACAGCTATGTTTAAAAGCTTAGAGGTAGTAAAACTTGCACATTGGCAGTAGATTTCAAAAAGTATATCAATAAACAAACCCAGCAAAAAACCTGAGTTTACCCCTGTCCTAACCCCCATGATTACAGTAGATCAGCATCAATGTGTGCTGGAGTGAAATGAGATCATAAAAAAATAGCAGTAACTGAGCAGCAGCAGATCTGTCAGCCTGGGGAGATTGCAAGAACTACAGTAAAGTTGGGCAGGGTGATCTGGGGACAAAGCCTGTGATATCTAGAGTTCTTACAAATGGTAGTCATTTTTAATGGGAGCTGCTGGAGCTCGGTAGCACTACAGCTTGTCATTTCAAAAAAATGTTGTAAAGGTAACGTTATGCCCTGTTTCTGAAGGAAATGACAACAGTTTCCCCTTTGGAAAAGACTCCCCAGAGCCAAGTTGATGATTGAGTTTTGCATAAATTAAAGCATATACAGACTCATTCAGAGGGGCTGCTGTACCAGTGAAGGGGAGGAATAAATCCCTCAGAGACAGAAAATAGCAGAGACAGATGTGGTGTCTACAAGATTGGCAGCCCTATACAGTGCAGTACAGACAGGTGGCCTGCCCAGAAATATACAGTCTGGGTTGGAAAGCTATCAGCACAGTCCTCATCACCCCTTGGAGGTCAGACAAGCTCTTAAGGATGGAGCTAGGCAGTGGGCTAGCCTGCCAGCAACATCCTGCCAAGAATGCTATAGTACACCGGCTGGCAAGGGTCAAATAGCATTGCAAAAATATCTCCAAGGGGGGGAACATCTGAGTAAGAAGTTGAGAGGCAAAATATGTCAAACATATAGCCTGTGTCTGAAAGAGCCCTCAGTGGCAGCATGCTGCTGCCAAAGCATGGGGCTGGGATCTGCCTGGCTCAGGGCTCTCTGCTGCCTGGGCAAAGGATGGTGACACTGTGCCATGGAAGCTCTTGATCCTCCACAGTGGAAAATCACATGCCAAAGGACCTGCATTTCTGCTTCCTGCTGCATGAGACTTCCTAGGTTGTGCAGAATGTAATGAGATCCTTCTGGAGACCGGCAATGGTTGTGCCAGGCAGAGTCCGACCCTCAGTGCCAGAGGGAAATACTCAGTCTGTCCTGAAGCATGCTTCTCATGCCAGTGCAAACTAGGAATTCTGCCTCCTTTAATATTATAATGGAAAATTCCTATTAGAGATAGCCCTACTGTGTAGATCACTTAGGTATTACAAAAATCCATCTGAATCCATCTGCGGTCTTTAATACAGCAACGCTCCCTTCCTCTGTTTTTATGCATTTTAATGGGAATTTGCAAGAACTGTTCCAACAACACACGAGCAATGCAGATAAATGTGTCTGTGATTTCGTGTAGCTTATGCAGTTGGTTTTCTATAGAGGTTGGATGTTATTTTGGATAATATTGATTGGTGTTATTTTGCTTTTGCGACTGGCTGGGGTTTTATATAACCATACCTGTGTGAAATTAAGTTCCTCCTTTAAGGCTATGAAGGGCTGGAACAATGATGGAGGAAAAGACATTTATGCTTCTACTTTCTCCACAGATCTGCAAAGCACCTTGTGCTTTTATGAGTGGAAAGCTCTTTACAAGAGAAGTGCCTTTTGGGACAAAAGACAAGCCTGGAGGGCAATGACCCAGTTGCTCCCTAGGCTGGTAAACACCAAAGGGATCTTTCCCTGAGCAAAGCTGTATGTTGTCCCCAGTGTGGGGCACTCGGGAACACTTTGCTCCTGTGTTGTTCCCCACCCTGCATCTAGTTTGTCTTTGCTCTGTGCCTTCTTCAGGATAAGGCTCTGTTTTGTTACACACTCCATGTCCTGTTTCAGCATATACCATCTTAGCCTGTCTTTGCAGAGGGATAAATATTTTTTACTTCTGGATGGAGAACACTTTAGATGTTTTTTGAATCACTGGAAGCTAGAACTTACATATAATACTAAGTGTATTAGTTATATGTACAGCCAGTCTATTTCAGAGGTGTCTCATTTGGCTATGATCATTTGGGTAACTGCTCTGTGACGTGTACCTGAAGACTCCTAGAAAATCTTTTACTGGAAAATAAGTCATAGTCTTAACCCTCAGCAACTGGGAAAAATAGAGACAAGAACTTAACAAATATGTATCTTTGTGGTTTTTTCAGCGGTTCTCTTTTTATTAACTCGGTAAAGCAATTTTCAAAATTACATTTCAAGGCTTTCAAATGACCATAGTCTCTGGACCGATCATTATCTTTAGGCTATTCAATACATTTGTACTGCATTTTCTGCACAGTATACATTTTTAGCTCTTTTTTTCTTGTTGAGAGAAATATTGATTTATCCAATGAAAGCTAATTAATTTAGGGGGAAATGTGTCATCCACAAGGGAAAGATAGAGAGAAGGAATATTTGGACAATGCATATATAGTAGAAAACATTCTTTGCATAGTTGACTGCATTGAGGTTAAAGGGAATATAGTTCCTTGCTGCTCTAGAGATTCATTTCATCACTTACTGAAGACAGGTTTCCTGAATCTTTTTATACACAGGCAGTGATATGGACATTGAAATGCTGTTGATCTTCTCGTGATGTCGATCTGTATGTCAGGGTATGGTCACAAATACACTATACTGTGTTCATGCATTTGGTGCCCAATCCAGTCAGTCATGTCCTTCAATGTGTTTTAGACAAGATTTTAGTAAATACCTTGAGAAGGAAGGAGTGGAAGAAATCTTTCCCATGCAGCTCCTTTGCAGATTCATGACATGAAAAGTCGTGACATGCTAAACTCTCATGGTCCAAGACGAGAGATCATCCGCTCTTCTGCACATCCGCTCTTCTCACTCAAGCCCCCTTGGGTGGTCTTGCATCCTGCGGGTTGAGACTGCTGGTTTGTGATTATTCTTTGGGGTGTTGTGCCTTCTAGTGGTTTGGGGTGGAAATGATGCAGGCAGGGAGGTGCTGGGAAGGAAGGTTGAAACGTGCTGAAAGCTTTATCTTGCCAACACAAGCTGGATGTTGAAGCCTATGACATGGTGGGCGCAGGCAGGTGGCTGAATTGAAGAAGGCAATGAGGTGTTATTAATCTGAATTATTGGTAATACAAAATACATCCAGAAATTTACAGGTTTATATATATATATGTATTTTAATGTACATATATATTTTGTACGTGTATTTTCAAATTTGTATCCAGCTTGGAGCTCGCAAAATAGCCAAAAAGATCTCAGTGGGACCCACCCCCTGGACTTTAAGGCCTTGTAAGCATCCATCTCCTACATGGCTCTTGACATGCCTTTCCGCTTGGAAGACAAACTCTTCATTTGCACATAGGAAAGCTGCAGTTCCAGCAAAACTTCAGCACAGTTCCTGTTTGGTTATATCAGTATAACTGGGGTTGGCACTGGAGTCAATACTACCTGTCTGCTTTGCAGGTGTGCATGATTCCCACTGAAGGAATTTGGAAAGAGATACGAAGAAGGGTCGTGAGGTCATGAAACATCTTGTCTTGAGGCAACTGGGTGTTGGATCCTGAGGCTCGCTCTGCCATGAAGGCAATAACTGGGTTTCCAAGTGCTTTGGCCGCAGACAGCCCCTGCACAGTGGTGTGCCTGCCACACCACCTGCAGCCGGCCTTGCTGGGGTGGGAGAAGAGGGTGATGTTCAATTAGATAAATCCCCTGATCTGCTCCCTCATGTAGTCAGTCTGCACAACAGGCTGACTGGCAGCTGGAGACCAGGAGGAGAAATATTCCCCATGCCCTCCTGTGCCAAAGCCCCTGTCTTCAAAGCCGTTTCCCCAAATCCCTGCATCTGGCCTACAAAAGTACCTTAGCTGTAACAGAAAGTGCTGGGAAAGGATATTTGTCTTCCATTTTGTGTATGTGTTTTTTTTCTTTTCTTAAAGTATTAGTGTTTGTTCTGTTTTTCCTTTTTGAGGGGGGAAAATCTGTCTCATGAAGAGATGAAACTTGACATGCTGCAATAAACAGCTGGTGGGCTAGCTGTATATTTAGACAATTTTGAAAACTTGTCCTATCGCTTGTATTTTGGAGTTGTGCTATCTGTTGCACCGGGTTAGCAGAGAACTGAAAGAAGTGCTAAACACATACCAGGTGATCAGATTAAAATTACCACACTGACAATGGACACCAAAAAATTTTCAAATGCAGTGTTTAGTGTCTTATTTTAAGGTGACCTCCAAAACAAGCCAGTCTAAAGGCGCATATGGGTTTAATGCGAAGTGCAGCTGAGGTCAGCGGATGTTTGAGTGGCTCCTTAGCCATGCCTGGAGGCACTTTAGTGCCCAGCAGTTATATGGGCAAGCTCATCTTCTTCATCTCAGTCACTGTTCTTGAATTTGTTTAGTCTTGGTCCACAGTAAAATAGTAGCCTCAGGACACTATCTCTTCAGAGAGTATTTCATTTTACTCTCTGAATCCAGATGTATGACCTCTGGAGCATAGTACAAATACGGAGGTAAACTTTCTTTTCTAAAAGACCAGTATATGGTCTTCCTTTGTGTCCAGAACAGTTCTTCCTGCACCTATCGCAGTTTTGTGGAAATATTGTCACAGCTGACTTGGATATCCAGTATTTTGGTGGTGTGCAGAGGATCGTGTTTTACCTGCATTCTCCTGACTCCAAGACTGCACCATGAGTGCCCCACGTTTCTCTGCCAAAGCATGGCTTAGAAGTGTAAGAAGAAAGAAAAATCCTTTTTCATTCTTTTGCTAAGGTTCCTTTAAAGCACCTTTCTCCAAATGGCTCCCACTAACTTCCCTACAAACAATTAAAATAAAAAGAAAACTAGCAAAAATTTTGAAACACAAAGGCTAAGGAAAATGAAACAAAAACCATCTGCCTATGCAAAGTAGCCTTGACTAAAGCACATACTTTCTTATGAAGTGTAACTTACCAAAGACTTAGATAAACAGCAATAGTTAGTCTATTTTGCAAAATCAAAGGCTTTCCTACATTTCTTTATCTTACTTCAGCTAGTACCAACTCCTCTCATTAATTTAAACCTGAAGGGAGTACTTCTGTTCAGTGTCTAGGAATAAGCTTAAAATATATTAAAATAAATGCAGTAGAACCACTTTTCTTTTTAGCTTTGTGTACATAAGAGACATCCAGTAGCATGTACCATCCTCCAGATGTGTCTGATCTGATGAATGCATGCTCCAGTTTGAACAAAGCAGCCAAAGAACGGGCAGGGTGCAGTGGACTGGAAATGTTATTAGTAGGAACAGCAGTAGTAATGATGCCCAGGGTTTCTTCAGCCTTTTCAGCGGGAAGCTTCAGTTTACCTAATGGTGCCAGGAGCATCCCTATTTCACGAGGGAAGAATACAGTCTATGGAGAGGGAAAGTGGCTTGTCCCAGAGAGCCAGCAACTGAGCCCAGGCCTCCTCTGCTGCTTTCAGTCTAAATATTCAACTACTTCCCAGGGGATAGAGGAGAATGCGCTGGGAAAATAAATAATTTTGATGCATATTGAGAATAATAATATTTTTCTTCTCTCTGGGTCTAGGCAGCTTGGATAATAGGGAGGAATTCAGATCCTGGTGGCCTAGAGCCTAGCTGATGTAAATAACTGCAACTCTCTTGACTTCAGTCACAATGGTCTATGCCAGCTGAGAATTAGGGCTGTGTTTGCAGAGCTCTTTGAACAATAAACCAGCCATCTTTTCTCAGTACCATTTCCCCCCGATGAGAAGCTGTCTCCCGGAGAACAGCTGGGAAAATAAAAAAAAGTGAATGTATAGCAGGGTGACAGAAGGGAAGGCTGTTGCCGTCAGTGCAGAGGAGCTTCTCCATCCTCAGAGGTGGCCGTGCAGGGAACAGGGTTTCTTCAAGGCGAAACATGGTCAAGCCCTTTTTGCCATGCAGGAAAGGGAAGCACAGTTGAAGCCTTCCTCCATGTGGTTCTTGTGATATAGATGAGTTGAGCTTTAAAAGAATAATAGGGGTAATAAATACGTTCCATTACTTGCAGCAGCCAGCAGCACAGGGGAAGCAGAGGGAGATTAAGCATGCAGATTTGAGTGTATTGTCACTGACTACTATGCCCTCAATTAAGTGTGTAGTGGAGAAGGGAAAGCAAGTCTGGGATTTTTTTCTCCTTAGCATGATGAGAGCCTTGGACTCCAGTAATGCTGTTAGCCATGCCTTGACATGGTGATGTCAGCACGAGTCCATGCATTAAGATTTCAGGTTTTATTAGGACATCAAGCAAAGACAATAACACAAACATTTTTTTTTTTTTTATTTAAAAACTAGGTACAAATACCTTTATGGCAGTATCAAAATATGTTGCACCTATGGTATTTCCAAAGTGGATGGTGGAAGTTATTTATAAAAGTTTTTTTCAAGGGCTAGGGTCTCTGCACCTATTACCCTGTGAGCTTCCTCAGATGACAAAAATAAAAAAGGGCAGTATCCTTTGTTTGGCAACAACCTGAAAATGGAATGAATTCAGGATAGACACTTTGCTAAGGCAGCAAAGTCCTCAAATGTTACAGGCAATGTGCCAAGTTCAGCAGAGCAATTGCATTCACAAAGGCTACTGGGGAACAAAGATAAATGATCACTTAGTGCACCAGAAAGGCTTATTTTCTCTCTTTCTCCTTCCCTCTCTTTTCTGTGAAGTGTGAAGCAATGAACTTATTTTGTAACATTTCTACTAGTTGTTTTGGTTTCTGCATGGAAATCTGCAGATATAAGGATATTCCTCCTACTTCTCATCCTACTGCCAGTGAGGTTGTCAACTTGAGAACATCTGGGTAGAAGTAAAGTGAATCCTTTCTCTGTGATTAAAAACCAGTCAGGCTATAAGAAAGCTGTGGCTCTGTGATGTGTTTGGTGTTGTGCTACCATGTGTTTTGCAAGATTACGGTTATTAATTGGAAAACATTACAAAATAGAAAGACCAGTGCTTACATCAGTTGTTTCTTATGGTAAATACATAACTTCTAAAGATGTGCCTATTTGCAGTTTGAAATTGCTGTTTCAAACTCCAGATTGTTGTTCTGCCTTTTTCCATTAGTTCAAAGAGTCGTCCTGTGCCTCAGATTTTCTTCCCATACACTGGTTTTTCATATGCCTGGATCAGTTGTGAAATTAAAGGGGAAAGCACGTTTGCCAAGGGAGTCTTCTCTCTGGCACTGGGTGAAGATGTGGCACTAGAGAGTCCCTGTTCCCTGTGCTGGTGCTGTGTAATGACAAAATATCTCTGAACCAGTCCAGATGTCTGGCATGTAACAAAAAAATCCTGTTGGATCCTTTGGATGAACAGCCCCACTCCTTCCCTGTGCCAAATGAATCCTCTTTTTAAGGGAAGAGTTAACAATTCACTCCTTTGAACCTAATCCACTTTTGCTCAAGCCCTTTTCTGGCACAAGAAAGGACTTACTTCCTGTATCGAGCCTGTCCCAACCTACATATTCGCACATGGAAGTGCAAAGCTCGGTATTGATTTTGTGAGTGGCAGTTGCAGAAGGCAACACATGACTTTGGGACACGCTTCTCAAAGAGCATGGCCATGTCCTTCTGCTATAGCTTGGGCGCTGTCAGGCTGAAAACCTGCTGGTATCAGTATGGGGGAGATGCTAGAAAACTCTCAAAAGCATTTTAAACTGTCATACACTTTCTCCCTTGAGCCTATAAATTGCGTATGTTCAATACCTCAGCAGGTGGCAAAAGCTATTTCCTCTCCTAGGCAGGAAGAAAGATGGGCCATAAGGCTTGAAATTATAGATGGCAATTGATTAGGACTGGGACTGGCAGAAATTATTTTAATTTCTCAGCTTTTGTTGGGTTGGACTGGTGAGTTTTAGTTTTGACCATTAGCAATAAAAGATCGTGAG
The DNA here is from genome assembly GCA_013389905.1 of Sula dactylatra. Classification (NCBI taxonomy): domain Eukaryota; kingdom Metazoa; phylum Chordata; class Aves; order Suliformes; family Sulidae; genus Sula; species Sula dactylatra. The sequence continues at coordinate 140,155 of WEKW01020357.1, forward strand.
GTTTTCAGAAGACAGTAGTTGGGTGTTTGACACTTTTCATTTCAGCCCTTCTTTGCAAATACCATCCCTGATGGTATTGCATCCCTGATTGGCCCATATTGGAGCATGTCTGGTTTGGAGGATGCAAGGCAGATGCTGACAAGCTGGAGCAAGTCTAGTGGAGGACCATGAAGGTGTTTGGCAGTTGGAGCACACAAGCCAGGGAAGTGGGGGACAGGCTTGTTCAACCTGGAGGAGAGAAGGCTTCGGGTATGGGGGGAACTAACTGCAGACTGTCACTACTGAGGGGGGATCATTATAGAGGTGCTAGACCATTCCTAGGCATGCACAGTGACAGGACAAGAGGCAGCAGGCACAGGTTGCAACAGGAGGGATTCTTGTTGGGTAGAAGGTTTGGTCCTGGTTGTCCCAATCCGGTGCAATTTCCATTGTTGCAGGTTTCAAGAATTTGAGTGGAAAAGGTGCTGAACAATCAAAGCCAGGTTTGAAGTTAGCCCTGCTGAGCAGGGGATGGACTAGAGACCTCCAGAGGCCCCTTCCCACTTGGATTATTGTGTGATCACATGATTGCAAGCAATGTATGCGTTGCACATCGCACACAGTTATGTGTGCTTTAGCCTATGGTTACAGGCTTTAACAAAGGGGAATAGAATCTTAAAACAATATTTTCATCATTCCTATTGAATTAACTTGTATAAATATTTATAAATATTCAGCTTCCACTATGCAGTGTTCTATTTTCCTGAAGATCTCTGGTTAGAAACAAAAGCATTAAGAACTCCCCTGTCCCTGCTTAACATGGCACTCTTGGCCTGATAGTGAAACCTGCCCATTGAGTGGCCATCTGTATTCATTCTGTCCTCCTGAAGTGCTAATCCTATTTGTCCTGTCGCCATAACCTCACTAAGTCTATTTATTTGCTGATTAGCTCTAGGCTTGATTATTCCCTTTAAACACTGAGAAAACATGCTGAAAACAAGGTGTACACATGACAAAATTTGGATAAACAGAAGTATCAAGGTAAATTAGAGAAAGTCCAGAACACAGCGCTGAAGATGCAGAGATGTCTGTTCACAGCCGTTAAGTCTTAGATGGAATTCAAGGGTAGATTTAGGTGAGTAATGTGGGGAAAATGGGAAATATATAGGTGCCTGTGATAAGGGACTCAGATTTTTCATCTCATGACAACTGATCAAACTCCACTTAATTCAGTGGAACTGCACTGATTTATTCTAGCTAAGGATCTGGCCTTGTGGTTCGTAAAATCAGCTGTGAATATGCAATGGGGTTGGTTTGGGTTTCTTTAGAAAATCTAAGACCTTTTCAATAAATATTCAACACACTTAATATGTTACTAGTGGAGGACCAGTTGCAGGAGAACCAAAGGATTTCATAGTGTCTTATACATTACAGCTTGTAAGAATGGTGCCCTGTGGTTTTAGACTAACTTTGTGAATAAAAGAGCCCATAGTATTTTGTCCTGTGCTCATTCCTGTGTTAAGCTGATAACCTTTTCTGATTTACCACAGAGCTTTTAAAAGGGAGATTTCCTGCTTAGTTTTAAAGACATCAGGTGCTCGTATCAAGTCCTTAGGCCAATTGTTCCAGTGGTTAATTACTCCTCACTATTAAAAGAAAATAATGCTTAATGTGGCCTGAATTTATGTAGCCTTATCCCCAGCCACTGGATCTTTTTATGTCTTTGTGAGCTAGATTAGGAACTGCTACTGACTGAAATGTTCTCCCTGGGTGTTTGGTTAGAGACCGGCAAGATTTGCTTAAGCTTTTAGGTTTCAGTTGTGGCTTTCTTACCAAAGTTTATGTTTCCCAAGACAATAGGCTAAACAGCTTTAAAGTAGGCTATGCAGCCCATATTTACCTGGCTAGATTCCACCTGAACCCTTGCTCCTGTTGTCTTCAGCCACCTCTCATCCTGCAGAAGTGTCTGATGACAACCACAGACATGGTTGGAGATGAAGTTTAGACTCACTACATCTGAGAATATCTTTAAAGAAGGATATCAGGGTATACCCCAAATAGGGTTATTGTAACGAGTTCTGGAATTTCATTTGCGTGTTATTGCTAATTTAGTTACAAATAACAATGCATAAAATCAGTTTATGAGAATATATACAGACACTCTGCAGTAGTAATAAATTCATATCATTACTATGACGAAAATAGCAATTGTGTTAATGAATATGGAAAGAAATACATTTATTTAATACAGGCTTCTGGAGTCAGATGTCTGAAATTTTAAGAAGTAAATAATAGATGTGAGTTATCTGCCCAACACACTCTCTTCCATTTTCCACTCTTCTGGTTTCTTTGGTAAATTTATGGCATTAAATGATTGGAACAGCTTAGGTCTGTCCCATAGAGCAAAGCTGAATCTTACAGGTGTTCTGCATTGCCAGCACCCTGCAAACCTGTCCAAGGGTATCAGTGCATCTCCCCTACTACATTCATGTTGTATTGTCTGCTAATGCAATTATCAAACTTTGAAGGATGGTCCCTGTACATGGTACCACCTTTGGAGTTAGCGCTCAAGTCTGTTCCTATTCAGATACTCTTATTTACTGAGTTTTACCTCTGGCTCCATTGAGAGAAGGCTTGAGCTTGTCTTTGCGGGAATTTACCTTTCATATATTTTCCAAAGTACCATTTTTAAAGTGCTTTTCTCTACACTTCTGTGATTTTAAAATGTCCAGATAGTTTAAAATTTGGGCACACAAAAATATATTGTCTTCAAAATTCATCTCTTAGGAAATATAGCTTAGTGCTGGACATGGAGGGGTCAGACAAATTTTAGATCATATCCAATTGCTCACCTTATTCCCCAGCATGTTCCCTGCACAGAACCAGAGTCCAGGAGCACAGAAAAATTGGTGTGAGTAAGAAGCAGAGACAGGCAAGGAGTGAATGAAGATTTGGTCCTGTCCCCTCTCATGCCGCATGCTGCCTCCTGAAGATACTGATTTGCCATGAGCGTCAGCCAGTGTTGCAAGAGCGAAATAGAGGAAGGAGGTTATTTTACACTCTGGAGTTCACTGGACCTTATGTGGGCCATCTCTTATTTGTAGAAGACCAGCTGATAAATACCACAATGTATTTTTAGCAACCTGCCATGGGTATGAGGCAGGAGAATGCCAGTCTGCTCTCTGCACAGCAGTAGTTGCCCCCAGTGAATGTTAGGAGTAATTAAAACGGCTTATCCACAATGAAAACCACATTGTAATACCTAATGAGGAGAACATCTGAAACAGAAAGAATAAAATGCCTGATGCTGCCCATGTCCCTCTGACAAAGGTGTTACTGTGGGACAGATTTTGCTGCTTTTAAACTTGCACAGGGAAGTCTTTATTTTAATTCTCCTGAAGTATACAGCAGAGTTTTCCATGTGGGAAGCAGCTTCAGGCCTTTAGTTTGTTTGAGGTCAGTAGGAACCTCTTGCAGCTGAGGAAGCTCTAAGCACGAGTGCTCCATATCCCCTTCTCCGGTGCCTGTCAGTCCAGGAGGCCAGCACTACCGCTCACTTTCTGTGCTGTTCTCTATTGCAGCCTCACTGGCAAATCAGGCAGCAGTCTGGCTGCCTGCAATACACAACTTTCTCTAACTCTTAAAAAATGTAGCACAGTGCTATAACTTCGAGTGCTAATTGCTGACACAACCTAAATTATGGAGTCATAAACAGAGAACTTTTACTGTTGCATGGGGGATTATTTACAGTAGAGGAGTACATGAATACCGAGTTCTCTGAGTGATTTCTGGGTGAATTTCACATTTAACTTATATAACTACCTTGATAAAAGCCCTGGGAGAATAATTCCATCTTGTAGCTTTTTTGCAATTGCTATTGTACGGGTTATAGATCTTACACTTTTCATTTAGATATGCTAAATAGGTTTTTTCTTCCATTAATAATGAGAAAATTTCCCCTTTTTTGTATGCCTTTCAGAATTAAAATTAGTGTTAACATTATTTGGCTATCTGGTTGTGAAGTGAATTTCAATGATGTGAGCAAGAAAGTTAATTTCATTTTTAGAAGAATAATACTGGGTGGAGAAGAGCCACACAAAGGAGAATTTGTTGGATTGGTCTTCTCTCTAGCAGATTCATGAGTGGTCTGCAATGATAAATTTTTTTTTTTTTTTTTTTGCAGAAGAAAAGTTTTGGAAACCCCAACAAGCTCCTCCCTGCCTTAGAAATAACGTCCTTATTCTGTTAAACTCTAAAATTTGGGCTGCCAATGAAAACACATTTTTTTAGACTCTTCAGAGACCTCAGATTAATGGTGATGGAAAGGCTAAGCCATGTCCTGCCTCAGTTTCTCCTGCGCCACAGCAGAAATGAGTGCAGCAGTTTGCAGTGCTGGATGGTAGTATCTCTGCTCCTGGGGCTTTCCAGACTGACTGAGCAGCTTGTTTTGCTGTTCACAACGTATTTGTGTCCCTGTCCCCAGTGCTCTCAATGGGTACCCGGCTTCCTGTGACATGCCTGGCAATTGATTTTAACTAAAACAACTCTTAGCAAATATGGCACATTATGAATTTTGGATTTCTGGCATAAAACAACTGACTCCACCCCTCTCTTTTTTGTTGCCTGGATTCTCCTTTCAGCTCCCATATGGAGGCTGCAATTCTCCCTTCTTTTTGAACCTTGCCTGGTCCAAACCTACTTCACAAGCCTGGCTTTTTTCCTCCAACACCAACCCTACAGCAGGCCCAAATGGGCTTACAGATATAACACAGGGGAATTATTTCTAAAGGCCAACTTTAGCTTAGTAAAGCTAATCTCACTAGGTGTCCTGTATAGTCCTTGGAGAGAAACTTAGAGTCTCCCCAGGGAGCCCAGCAGGGAATGAGTTGTTGGGTTAATAGTTACTGTGTTAGTCCAATGTAAGAGCCTCTCTTGTCCATTCTGAACCCTCCTCTGAAAGGCCTTATCCCATCCATCACAGAAGTAGAGAACACAATTTTTACCATAGCTGAAGACTGTTATTGGGCCCTGTCTCAGTTTTCCCCTTTTAGGGTAAACTGTTGAAATTCTTGCAGTCCTTTCCACATAGATTTTGTTTTCTGGACCTCTGATCCTGTTCAGTGCTCCAGTGTAAACTCTTTCCAGATGGCACCTGATTTTCTAGAAATGCAGAGCCCAAATGTGGTGCTTCACCAAGGCCTTTTCACTGCTGAAGAGAGCAGGAGGATTGTTTCATGTACCTCACAGGCAAAATGAGCCCTCAGTCCTGTTAAAGAGCATTCTGGTGTTTGGGGCTAGAGCTCTCATTTTTTAAATCATTTTCAATTCCAGGTCTGTTCTCCAAAGGGTGTGTTGCTCTTCCTCCACTGACATCATCTGCAGACTTAATAAGCATGCTTTCTGTTTTATCATCCAGATCATTAGTGGAATTATTGAATAGTCCTAGACCCAGGGCAGCTCCCATGGAACACATGGATCCATACCACTATTTTGATGCTGAAACATTGGTAACTGCTTTCCAAGTACTGCTTTCCAAATACTTTTGCATTCTCCTTGCAACGTGAAACCCCAATGCTTCCTTAATTCAGGTATGAGACTACTATAAAAAACAATGTCTGAAGTCAGGATATATGACATCTGCTGCTATTCTTCTACCTACAAAACCTATCACCCTCTCCCAGGAAGAAATTGTATTGGCTTGACACAATTTGTTCTTGAGAAATCCATGGTGGCTGCCGCTCAAGTCCTGCTTTCTCCTAGGGGCATAGTGTTCAACTATTAGTTCCAGTTTGTTTTTTCATTTCTTTTCCCAGGATTTCAGGTTGCTTCTGTTTCATTTTTCCTTTCAGAGAAGGAGCCAAAACCAAGAGCTGTGGATTTGGAGAAGTGGACACCAATAACACTCATTCCACGTGTGAGTACTGTTTGAGGTAGAGGGAGGGATGGTTATGTGTGAGTTCCCGAGGCAGAAGCCCTCTGCTTGAGGCTGCCACATTTCCAGGGTGATAAATTTCAGTGACCCAAGGCTTTTTGCAGAAGGTTTGCAGATAAGGTTTCCCTGCTCACACAATTCTCATTAGCCTTTTTGGGTTGTGGTCTTTTCGTACTCGTACTATGAGTCAAGGACTACTACTGGCTCAAGAGCTCAGAACTGACCCTGAGTTTTAAGTGTGATTTAGTTTCAGGTATAAACTTTACAGGCAGTTACAAAATGAAAGTTATCTGTTACAGAAAATGGTGTTGCTTTCTCTCTTTTCATCAATTCCCTCCCCTGTAAACGAGGTCAGGAATGTTATGAAGCTAACATCATTAATGGTTGCAAAGTGTTTTGAGATCCCTGAATGGAACGGCTTATATAAGCGGGAAAGTCTTATTAGGATAATTATAATTGCCAACTGTACTGACACAATATAGATCACTTAATGAATTATTTGGCTTTTCCTTTCTCTCTCTCTCCCCCTCTCAGCTCCCCAAAGCAACATAAACAGACTGATTTTAATCATCAACTTTCATTTCTAGCAAATGGATTTTTTACTGAAGTTCAAACCCAGCAGCAACATTTAGAAAATGCAAGTTGGTTTCAGACCAATTGGAATTTGCAGGGCCGTGGTAAAGAGGGAAGTCTCTATGCTCTTTGAACTAGAGAAACACCTGCCTTTTGAATTATGAGCACTTCTCTCTCCATTACCTTGCAGTCTGTTCCCTGCAAGAGCTGTGCTCAGCTGTTGACAGATGCTTGTCACTAATATGATGAAGGTGAATTGATGACTTAGGCTGGCAACTAACATGTTATAGCTAATGGTCTCTGTGGAGGAAAAGAAATCCCCTTTGTAGTTTGATCTCACACTGCTGTGATTTACTCTCTTGGTTTTGCCAGCATTTCATTTGTGTTGGTTTGCATGTGTGGTCTTCTGGAACTGACCCAGAGATGGGATGAGGAAATCAGCTCTTGCTTTTTTTATTAGGACCTAAAAGACTATTGATAATCAGCTACCTTCCTTCCTGTAAGACTTTTCCTCTCAGCTGCAGTAACCGCTCATGTTCATCCCTGTGAGTGAGAATTGGCTACTTAATGCTTTATAAAAATGGCTTAAGAAGGCTATTAAGATTTAGGAAATTATGCTCTCCTTGTAGGTATTACTACCTTAGAGTCAGTAATATCAATGCTTAAATCAGTAGAGGGTTACTTCTTGTTGAGCCCTGAAAATTGCATCTAATAAGCAGTGTGGACCCATTTGGAAGTGGCAAGTGTGTTGACTGCTGTGGACCATATATGCCCTTTCTTTCCTTTCTTACTTCTTGCGGGTTCCTTAGAAGTGGTCCCAGAGGTTGTTTGCCCATGCATTGAAACACCATGCATTTAATTTATACAACTGCCAAAATAAGTAATGCAATACTTTATTATTGCTACACAATATTTAGCTGGAACCCATTCCTACAGGTCTGTCCTTTTCTGCTAAATGTTTTTTAAATATACAAGGAGTGAAAGCTCCACCCTATAAAACAAATAATGTAGCACAAAAGGTTCTTCCCCAGCTTTTCAAGTTCACCTTCATTCCTGCTCTCAGCATGGGTGGAAAACAGCTCTTACAATACAAACCAGGGGCTCCTGAATCCTAGCATTGAGGAGAAATTGCCTTTGCTCATCTGTAAGACCAGGGAGGGGTTGACTACTTAGGTTGGTTGCTTAGCCATTGCCTATCTAGGCTTAATGCTGAAGGGGCTGTGAAATAAATCCTCAGTGAACAGGAGCAGCCCAGAGGACTGTGCAGCTCTACTCTGCCCATGTTTAGCTGCCCAGCTGAGAAACCCTCGTGGAATACCACAAGGTGAGATGACATGCAAATGGGCATATTTATGGAAATGTCAAAGGCTTGTGATGACTTTTTTTTACATCATGAATGAGTGATGTGGCATAGCCCTGTGGCACTGTGTTCAGTTGTGAGGAAGACAAGTCCCAGTGTGTATTTGCTGCTCCATCAGTATTTTGCACTGCACATATGACCACAAACAAAGCCACAGCTACTACTAATTTCAGCTTTTGAGAGCAGCTGGGGTTTTTCATGCATTACTCTTTAGGATGTCGTGTTTACCTCTGGATAAATCACTGTGGACTGAATCATGCTTTTAAAACACAGGAGATATCAGATGTGTAAATCCTGAACTGTGTCTCAGAGTCCTTCTGAAGCAGCAAAATGGGCTGGGTTCTGCCTTGTTCCCCTTCCCATCCCACACACGCTTGGTGGAGAGGACAGCTTACACTGTAGAGCTGCTGTTAGGTTTTTCCCAGGTCAAGTTAAAACTTTAAATCTCACTGCCATCCTTACTAAAGATAATGCTGATGTTTACAGCCCCTGGAAGACCTTAGATAAATGTACTATGTCCATATTGCCTGCCTTGAATCCAAAATATTTCAGCAGGAATCACATCCCGTAGAAGACTATCAGCTATAGTCTTGCTACAGCAGAGCCATGTTGCATGTCTAATTAGCTTTGTATCTCACTTGTGTGTATGTATGCATGTATGTCAAAAAACGGTCAGACATTAAAGCCCCAGAACATCACTGGGTCTCTGGGGGGATGCTGCCTCATCTCTGCTCTCTGTTCAGCCTCAGACTTCCCACCTTGTGCATAATAGTCAGTCCAATGTTCCTGGTCCTGTTGGCAGGGCCTAGCTGAATGTTTCAGGTACAGCTCTGGGCAGTCTTGCTTAGTGTGCCTGTTTCTTCAGTTGACTGTTGTGCCATCTAAGCCTGGGGCTGGGGAGATGCCACACTGCAGCATGCTGCTGTGCACCATGGCTCTGCAGTAAGCCCTAGTCATAATTTGGCACTGCCCCAACAGCCTTATCTCCCTCTAGACCTCCTCAGCTCTGTACAGGTACGTGCATCGCATGGCAGGCCTAGGAACAGTTTGGCTATCTTGAGATACCCAACCTGAGGTGCCCTTGTTCCGGGCAACCGTGTCAAAGAACAGGAGGAAAACTAAGACTAAAAACTCCAGTTCTGTTTGTGTCCCAGAGGCGCGATCTCAGCATGCACAATGTGGCTTTACCTTCACTAGGACAAGTAACAGCAACCAGCCCAGCACCTGGCTTGTTGCTTCAGGAGCTTCAGTCTCTGCTTCATCTTCTGCTACTAGTCAGCCTGTTTCCATAGAGATTGAGAGTATCAAGGTGGGATGCAGTGCCACACGAGCATCAATAGAAACACTGCACTTGGCATAGGGAGCATTTCTTTGTGCAAGAAGTTTTTAGTTGTGGTGACAGCTCTCATTTCTTCCCAGGGAAAGGTTATTTTAAAAGGCCTTTCCCTTCAGTTAAAACAGAAATTGCTAATATTGAAGGTACATTACAGTTTTTAGAAGCAGGGGGAAAAAATGCTTAGAAAGGCCAGCATTGACATTTTCCACTGTAACCAGTGCCATCAGTCTCCACGTTGATCAAGTTTTCATTAAATGCTTTATCCCGCACTACCTGATGGCTCAGCATTGTGGGAACCTGCATGGCAGAGTGGATTTCTGTGGTTACAGGCTCTGCCATTCCTGGGGGCTCTGGGCACTGTGAGTTAGAATGAGGAGGCATTTATATCATTTTGGGAATGTGCTGCCTTTTCTTGGCATGAAAAATTCCCATGCCCTTAAAATACCCATGCCCTTAAAATACATATTTTTTTTATACCATAGTTCTCTCACTGAGAACTCTAATGCTTTGATTTGATTTCTGGTGTTCTGTGGAGGAGATGTGTTTATAGCACCCCTCCTCACCTCTTTCTCCCAGCTTTTGCAGTTTTTAAAGAAGGAATTGGACCAGGACTATGTATCGGCTGCGGGTGAGAAGGGTGCTGGTGGGTGGCAGGTCCAGGCAGTCCCACCTGCTGCTGGCTGGAGATTGCCCAGAGTAGCAGTGGGAAAAGCTCTTGACAAATAGTGAATATATCAGAAAATAGAAGAGAACTGACATCACTTACGGTTCAGTGGGGACCTGGCAAGGCCTAATAGCCCCAAAAGGGGAAAGAAAAAGTTCTGAAAGGTAAAATCTTTCTGATTTTTCCCTTTATATTTATTAATGTTAAAGAAATAGGAAATTCTCAGCTAGTGCATTCCTGTGGTTTGCAGACAAAATTTGTTTGTTGTTTCGCTTTCCTTTCAAAAAGGCGTTTATTTAAATACTGTCCTACCAATTTAAAAGGAGAAAAGGTTTAGAAAAAGGATCAATAATCTGAAAATGGGATGAATGAATTTGTGTTGGACTGAATGGAGTGTTTTACCCAAAATGTCATTTTGAGGGTTTTTTCTTTTTGTTGGCTGAAAGGTATTTTTATTTGGACTGGAGTTAATTGTTTTGTTTCAGCATTACAAACTGCTGCGTAATTCCAGAGAGATATGAGAAGGGGAAACTCCAATAATTGTTTATTAGCTATGCACAGTGAAGCTAAGGGAATTAATTCTTGGACTTAGGATTTTTTCTGCTATTTTCCCATGCTTTATGTGTTTTGGCTAATCTTTACTTCTTGCTCCCTTGCATTAACCCTCCTGCTTTAAGCACCTCTTTAACTGTGAATCTCACAGCAATTTTTTTTTGTTTTCTCTCTGTGTGTTTGTTTTATTTTAATGCTCCATATACAAACTGATGAAACTCTTCAGGTATCATCAAGGAGAGAGAAATATGGATCAGGACTGGGCCAGCAAGCGCTGCAGGCTCAGCTGTGGCATTCCTGAAGGCGTAGCAAAGAGGAGACATGGGCTTTTAAAGGAAGAGAAATGATGGTCAATAGGCGTATTGCCAGGACATTCAGGTGCCAAAATTCAGTTCAGGGCAGTATTATGCCGACCACTAGTGCAAGAAGTATTCCCTGCCGAGAACACCTTGTAGTCTAGGTAGACACACTGGGATTAATAGGTAAACGCAGCATATTCAACAGGTCTCAGGTGGAGTTTCAGTACCAGAAGATGGAGGCATTTGCTGGGAATTAGGGGGCTGTCAGCAGTGCAGCGCTGGCTGCAGGGACCCGAGTGTGTACCTGTGCCATTAGGAGGGCTGGGACACAGGGAAGGAGCTGTGGGAGATCCCCACTGTCCTCACCAATTGTGAGCAAAAAAGCCAGAAGGCAGCGTGCCATTTCGTACAGTCAGCCTGCTGTTATCCTGATCTAGCATGACAAATTGGTGTTCCCAGAGTGGCAGCAGAGTAATCAGACTGTGACAAATGGTTTACTTAGAGCAATTTGTTTTCATTTTACTGAAAATTTCCGCAGTCTTAACAAAAGATTCCCCCCTGCCTCCTCACTCCCACCGCCTCCTTCTTCCTTTAATGGCATTTGCATGATGTTGAGAGAGGGACTTGGACCTGACCTGTGGACAAGAGGGCAGCGTGGCAGCTGGGAGATTGCGTTTCTGGGGACCCTGGGCTTTTCATGGCTGGAAGCAGTTGCTGGAGGCAATGCGCTGGTCGGTGTGAAGCTCCCCGTCCATTAGATGTAGGGCTGTACACGTGCTTTTACCTGCGTTTCTCACACGAGAGCCGAGCTACCTCTCACCTTTTGCAGGTTGGTTCCTGGTAGATGAAGGGTGTGTGGGAGCAGGGGTTTCCCTGAGGGTCTGAAAACGGTGTCTGTCAGTCTGGCACCTTTCAAGAAGTACTAAAAACCAAGCACAGCTCTATAGCAGTGATGTAGCTGGGAAATGGGAGCTGTGTCTACCTGAAGCGCTGCCAGCCATATCTGCCCTGTAGATGACAGGGCAGCTGTGCAGCCCCATCCCCATTCATGGCACAGCTGGATCTGTCTGCTTTAGCATGCTTGCAAAAGCCAAAGAATACAGGGAGAAGGGGAAAATTGCTAAAAATGAACCAAGGCCAAAACCTGCTATTCCAACTGCTTAGTTAAAATAACTGACAAGGAATTTGGGAGTATTTGAGTCCCTGTCATGACAGTGCTTCCAGCTGGCCATAGGATAGGGACCTCATTGCCTTTCCCAGCTCAAATATCAGACCAGTCTTGCACAGGGCTTCTCAATACTGCAGTGCCACTGCAAGGTTAAAACTTGGGTGGATTCACCTGCTTGGCTTTCCTGGCAGAGAGGTGAGAAATGGGCAAAACCTGCATTGCTTGTTTAGCAGAGCTCCACCCTGCCCTACTACAGGGAATTAGCCAGTGCTTTCCATGGGCTGCAGAAAAGGGAGATCAGCACCTTGTGTAAAATAAAAGTGTAGTGGTATGGGGGGGTTGGAGCCAGGGGCTCAGTGCTGTGCGGAAGAGGCTGGGAGGTCAGGGAATAGTTACACTGGTGGCAGGGCAGTCTTCTGCAGTTGGCCTTTAGATGTGGGTTACTGAGATGAATATTGAGAGTGCCCCACTCAATACCATTCTCCAAAGTCATGCACTGGGATGGGCTTGGCAGCAGACGTGGCCAGCAGGCCTGTGCAATCCAGCTCTTTTTCAGTTCCGGCTTCTTTCCTGACTGGTCTTTTCCAAAAATGCATTGCTGCTCAGGGCAGAGTACATGGGGCTCTGCAGGCATGACATGCGCTGCTGCACTCCTTTGAACCCACACCAAAGCCAGAAAAAATTGTTTGGGGCTTTCTGGGATGTAAGTCTTACTTCTGGACAAATGGTGGGCCTGGAGCGTTAGAAGGTGAAGTGATGGAGTCAAGGATTTTCTCCATCATGCTGCCTGTGGCTGCTACTTTTTTATATCTGCATGCAGTTGTTAAAGATTGCTTCAGTCTAGGCTAACAGGATGAAATGCTAAGGCCACTCTCATATGGGAGGTTGGATGTGACAGCCTATAATGCTCTCCTTTGATTCCGAGGTCTACCCGTAGCCTCAAGGGCTTGATTTGGCGAGCTGCTGCATTAGGTGCTGGTACTACATCTTGCATCCTTGTGCTACTGCACAAATACTGAACAATGTGATGCAATTCACTGCTGTATCCCCCATTCAGCCACCAGAGACATCCATCAAGGTCTGGGTAGCAGCCAGCCCAGCCCTCTTCCTGCACTTTGTTGCAATGGCAGTTGTGTCTGAAAACAGCGCAGTGCCACTTAGAGAGCCTGGCAGTGTAATGGCTTTCCTTAAGTGAAATTCTCACTCTGCTGGCAATTTTGCTCTTTGCAGAAGGCCTTGGAAATAGCATAGTTGTGTGTAACTAACTCATGCCCACTGGAACGTGTTCCTGGCTTTGGGGGAACAAGTTTTCTGGTATATGCTCATACAACAAAATGACTTAAGTAAGACCATTATCACAACATGATTTTCATAATGTATTAGCAAACATAATAAAGCGATGGAAAATTACTTGCACTAATCGGACATCCATAAATAGACTCAAATAGTATGTTTGACTCTCAATTGGAGTGAATAATTTATCAGTTGATTAAATCTGATCATTTTGTACAACCTGCCAGTAGTTTTCCAGTTCATGTTTTTACTGTCCATATGTCTCCATTAGATTGATGGGTTTGGGTGGTTCAGAATGCTAATGGTCAGGGAAATGTAGGTAAATAAAGCCAGATTTACAACATTGGGGCACCACTCTCAGACAGCTAGCACCAAAATGGGGTGCTGTTACATATTTAAATAATAGCTGTTCCACGTCTCACAGATGATTTCTTAAGACCTAGGGAGAAAGAAGAAAAAAAACCACAAACCACCAACTGCCAAATATAGCCTTCCAGATATTGCAAATAGGGCAGGAAAGCTGCCCAGAGCCCCCCCAGCACCTTCTGGGGTTGCTCAAAGACAGCAGTGGGGTGCAATGGCAAGCGGAGGAGATCACAACACTTGGTCTTTCAGTCCTGCTTTGTCAGGGGCGGTAAGTCCCAGGGGTGAACACCCTTCAGACACCATCTTTCCGTCTCCCCACTCCTCTGCCCACGTCTCCTCTTGCTGTACCTGCTCCCATCTGCACTTGCATGCTGTCTTGCACCTGCATGGGGATTTTCTGAGTGTTTTGGTGTTTGCTTTGCTACCTTGATGTTAAATACTAGTTCTCTTTTGCTGTTTGGTTATGAGGCATTTCCCTTGATGACACAGTAAAGTCTACATTTGGGTGCAGAATCCCACATGGCTGCAAAACTTCCAAAGAGATACAATTAAAAAGAAATTACAGTTGTGCATAAAATTAATATTAGATGGCTGCGGGGGTCTTAGGCAAAGTCTTCTGGGAAGTGTGGTATTACTGAAGGCTAAGCCTGAGAGCCTGTGCTCTGGCTTGCTCTGTACAATCACCTCATCCTGTGCCACACAGACCTGAAGTCGCCGTGTCCCCACACCTTTGGAGGCTGGTGCAGGATCCCAGGGTGCAGGCAATCCGGAGCTGGCATTGCATCCTGGACAGGTTGGTTCCAGAAACTGTGCTGCTGCAGGGCCAGCAAGAGGAGATGGACTCCCCACTCCTCCAATATGTGCAGCTCTCATTTAATCTGTGGAAATCAGAGGGCTGTCAGTCAAAAAGGGTGATGATGAAGCTTAATTGCTCTTTACTCTGCAAACAGGATAGGTGTACAGAAATGTAAATACAGATACTCTCGGGATTTGTTTGGCTTCTTCTTTTGCACTAAGGGAATGTGCCAACAACCTGTCATGAACCGAGGAGCTCAGTTTCAGTGCTTAGTGTGACAGTCCCAATTCTGCTCTCCTTTGAGAACCATACCAGTGAAACTCCTGCTGACTTCCCTAGGAGGAAAGGGAGGAACTTGGCATCAGATGATTTGCAGGGTTGCTTAGCAGTAATTTAAAGGAATTAAAATGAAAAGCACCAAGGGGATGAACCAGTCAGCCAGGGAGCATTTGTAGGGCTAGCTGCGTGTGAAGCAGGGATAATAACTGTTGCCTTTTCCCTTCAAATTTGTAGCTGAAATGTCCATATTATCCTCACAGGCCATCAGCTCACTTTCTGACAAAGGAATAAGGAGAATTGAGAGAAAGAGAACAGATTTTCAGTACTGGATTAATACTTCGGGCGGATAGATGTGCTAGTATAGAATAAGTACAAAAAATGACTATATATCAACACATAAAAATAGGCATATGAAATATATACCTTTGGCAAGTCAATAAAGTCACTGTTAGTGTTGTTACTTTGTACTGGAAATATCTCCTGTGCCTGTCTCAGAGTGGTGGTAAGTTAGGACCCATAATTAGCAGCATTTCATAGGAAAAAATGCACGTTTTTCTGTATTAAATTGCTGCAAAACTAGATTCCAGCCTGGACTGGCACAGAGCTGTGAAACCTGGGGAGTGCCTAGGAAGACACAGCGGTTTTCTGAAAGGAGAGAGGTTCTACATACACCAGGAACACAACAGTCATTTTTTACTCAATGACAGTGTGGCTCGTTATTTAGAAAACTAAAGTAGTTTTTCTAGCTTTTCCTTTTGTCACTTTTCAGGCCAGCCTGGGCTCAGCGTGGCGTGAGTGAGGGATGTGGCCCAACAAGGAAAGAATGGCCAAAGTTTTGGATCTGGCAGAACTTTCTACCGCTTACGTTTCTTGAGCTCAGTCCTGGCCCCAGCATGTCTGTGGGAGTATTGCCGCTGCCTTCAGTGGGACTAGCTTTTGTCCAAGCCTCCGGACAATTAGCACCACTGGCAGCATTATTCTCCTCAGATACGCTTAGCTAAATAACGCTGTTGTGCGGCTCTGGGCTGGCAAGCTGGGACATGCCGGGGATGTCGTTTGGAGGCTGGGCCTGTGTCTTGCCTTTTGCTTAAACCCAGATTCACTGGTTCAGGTCTTCTGGGAAGACACAGACATGCTGATCCACAAGTTTCTGTTCTGGCTTCTTCAAGTCTGTTTACACTAATAATGAAGCTGGTGATGATGTTACCCCTAGCACACACCTCTGTCTCTTGTAGTGCTGGCCATGATTCCTGTGATACGAGGACTGGTTCTTCCAAAATGTCTCTCTCAGCTTGGATGGGACAGTGCAGTTCATCTCTTCCCTCTCCCTTGGGGATAAAATCCAAGCTAGTCCTGTACAACTTGTTGAATGGAATGGTGTATAGGAGTACGTGCCAAGCATGTCTGAAGGATGGCATCAAAATTCAGGTTTGGAGTTCACAAAATCCAACATTTTCTTTGCATCATTAAGTGTCAGTCTTGAGGACACTCCCTGGGTTTTGTTGTTTACGCATTGCTAAGGTGACATTTGACACTTCAAGCAGGAAAGAGAAATTGCAGTGTTTGGCAAAGCTGCTAAATGTTTATCAGTTAGTGATGAACTAGTTAGTGATAAGAAATTGATGTTTAGGTATTTGGGTAATATCCAAAGCAAACAGATAGGGTCAAATCCTTTACCCGTCTGCATCAGCATGCGTCTGTTGACTTAAATGGGGTTAGACAATTTACCAGCTATGTACCTCAAAAGGGTACTTATCTCCTGGTGCATTAGCAGCAACGTCAGAGCCTAGGAGAGTTATTTAGCTGTGAATATGCAGTATGTTCAGTGCTAATTCCCTGCAGGCTCCCTTGTGCATGCAGGCAGAGCTCACTGCTTCCTTGCTCACTCACAGTCAGCCAGCTTTTTCTTTTGGACACAGCATGCATTTCAGCATTTGATGTTTGCTGTGTGCTTTTCTCTTTCAAGCCTAACACGGCCACCAATATTTTGTGTGCCCCTTCTTTTCCTACTCCAAATAAGGAGACCAGGAGCTTCTTAATTAACAGTGTTTCATTGTCATAATTTTGAAAACAGACAGCAGCTGCCAATAATGCCACAGCACTTTCTGACACCATTTTATATGATACCATTTGCAACTGGAAGGGAAGATGGTGATGTAAGGGAAAACACCAGGTTTTACTTTTCTGCATCATCTCACCCAAGGAAGATATTCCTTCTGAAACTCAAGGAATTTGAACTCAACTGTTGCAAATTATTACACTCATAGAGCACAAAACCTGAGCCATTTAGCAAGGCCAAAGTACCAGACTCTCAGGACTGAGACAGAGGAGGCAGAGGAAGGTGCAACCCACCTGTCCTCCCCAAGGTTGTCTGGGGATTGTAGAGGGGTGGACCAGGGAATGGGGATGTGGAAAAACGTATCTCATCCCAGTTACATCCCAGTCATCTCTGACCCAAGACCTGCAGCAATGCACAAATGTGTTTGTTCCAGGAACAGAAAGAAAAGTTACCTTTTTGGAGAGCAGCATCAGTGCTTTTTCCCAATGTTTGCTATTGCAGGGCTCTGGCCTGCCTCTGATATAGCAACAGCTGGAAAAGGAGACTGATGTCTATTTTCATTCATGACCTAAGGCTTAAACTGTCGTCTTCAGCCTTGTATATTTGTCCAGTATATGATCCACTCCCTGATCCCGTCAGTGACCTGTTGATGCCACATTGGCTTTAGTGCAGCGTTGCCATCTTTTAACATTGCTCTGAGGTTCATGGCTGCATGAAGCAGGGATGGGGGATTACAGGAAAGCCTGATTTCCAAAAACTGAAGCAACATATTATTGGAGAGCTCTCTGGAGGTAGCCCTGGTAATGATCAAGTCTGTGATTTCGCTGTTTGAGCCTTTACCCACTGAGATGTTTGAGGATTCCCAACAGGGAGGAGCAGCGGCTGGGTATGCAGCCGGGGTTCTATGTCTCCTGAAGATTCATGAACAAACCAACCATCAAATCCAGAGGAGTATAAATAATGTTGGAAAATCCAGGCAGATATTCACCTTCATTCCCTCCAAAGTGGAGAGGACTGACTGTGTGAAATTCCATCTGAAAGAAAAAACCTTCGTTTTTACTATTTATTACAATAAAACTGAAAGCAGCCCACATTGCCTCTGAAATGGGAAGCATGACACAGTGAGTATTTCATTTTTCTTTCTGGATGCAAGAAAATGACCTTCATAGCTCACTCGAGGTTTTGTCTCTTTAGAGTTATGGGCCATTCCCTTGTTAGTGGTAATAAACTGCATTATATTCCACTTCACACTGATGGGGTTTTTCTACATAATGCCAGGGAACTTAAAAAAAAAAAAAAAGAAAAGGAAAGAAAAAAGGTCAGTGAGTTTCAAAATGTGCTTTATTAAAAAGGATATGAAAGGGAAAGAGCTCGTATCACTTCTCAAATGGTATGTGTTATATTAATAAGCCATTATGTTTTAAGCACTATTTGTAAGTGTTGTGCACATGTAGCTTGGGATGTTATTATACCGTACATGAGCGTACCAGATGTTCAGCACACAGAATGGACTGGGACAAAAATCAGAGGAAGCCATGGAAAGGGTGGCTCCTCCACTGCTGAGCATGGCTGAGGAGCTTCACCTCGGCCATCTGAGTCAATGGCAGGTCCCAATACCCCAAGCCCTCCCAAACTTTCGTCTCTGTTTTTAAATAACCCTACCTGAATAACAGAGACCAGGACACTGTGTTAGTGCAAGTCAAAGACCCCACTGATGTTGATGCTGTGCCTTCAAATAATGCTCAGAAACCCCCTTATCTCCCCTCTGCACTTTTGGCCTCCCAACTGCCTGTAATTAGCACAGATTTTTCACATTCATGGATAGATTGGAAATTTGGAAGCACTTAATGAAAAAGGTCAGTTACCTTGACCAGGCTGAAATTGCAGTTAGAGGACATTTGCTTGCTCCCAAGGCTGGCAGCATACAAATACATGAATATTAATGTACTGCACGCAAAAATGCAAACACTGTGTGTAATATTTGCAAAGATAGGACCTTGCATTCAGTGAGACTCCAGCCCTGAAGACTTTCTCGTGTTTTTGGGGCATTTCCTCCTAGACTCACTAAGGCAGGGCTTGCACACTGTCCCCGTGTCTAGAGCTGGATTAGGACATGACTCCGGGTCCAGAGTAACAAGCAATCAAGATTACCACCCTCCCATATGATTTGAGCCAAAGACTAGGTCCAAGCCACATATTTCTTTCATGGTAGGTCCAGCACCTCACCCACCGCAGCTATTGCACTTGGTGGTGGTGCAAAAGCCTGTTTCCAATAGGTCTTGTCTTGGGGAGCTAGTTTCAATAGGAAAATAGGTGGTGTTTTTGTTTGGGATCAGGACCAGGGCCTCAAAGGTCACTGCCCATTTTGGTTTTATATTCCTGAAATAAGGAAGTGCAGGAAACACCCCACCTGCAATCTTGTGGGCTTTGGAGTGAGTTAAAAAAATACAATCAATAGAATAACACTCTCTGGATACGGGAAGGGAGTGCCCCTGTGGCAAGGGACTGGTTTTGCTCCCATGGCACCTTCTGTGATGCCTCCTGTTTGATATTTGTGGGATGGAGGTTGACAGTGGAGGTCAGAGGAGGCTGCCTCCAAAACCTTACATACAGGCTGGTGAAGTGATTAAAAGAGTCCTGTGGAAACAGAAAAAGATATGTGAAGCATAACATGATTTCCTGTCTCTCTGTAGTTCATGAGTTTAATGCGGATTTCTAAGGCACTGGGCAATAAGTGCACGATGCATTTTTATTTTATTTATTTATTTTATTGTCTGTTTTAATCTCTGAGACTGTGCTAAATTATGACAAAAGTAAAATAAGAAACTCACACAGCAAATCTTCCAAACAACTGTTAAGTTAGGAAAGCTCAGATCCTTCAATTTCTGGATCGCTTAGGTGCAGTTAATACATAATGGGAGAAGAAGAAAGTCCCTGGTAATAATTACACAGTTTGAACTGAAGCTTAGGATCGGTAGCAGTGAGGATTCTTACAATAATGTGCAAAGCAACATGTCCTATAGTCATAAAAAAAAAAAAACAAACACGTGCCTTTTAAACATTTATTTTTACTGTGTGTGTTTAATACTAAAAGTGATTATAGCACATTGCTCTTCGCCTTAATTGTTTGGCAAATGTCATACTGTAAAAGCAAATCCCTCTCTTGTGCTTACAAAGTACCATGACATTCTCGTGCTGCCAAGAAGCCCCTGCAAGATGCTTACAAGAGCACCCTCCCAGTAGGGTTGTGAGCATTTCATAAACCTCTCCACACACAGCATCCCTCGGAGAGGAGGAAATTAAATTATTCCTACTTCTTTACACCTGGAGAACTGAAGTACAGAAAAAGCCGCTGATCCCCTGTGGTGCTCAGATGAATAAATCCCCCTGTGACCGGGTCCTAAGTTCATCGGACCTGACTTTCAGGATGTGGCTGACAGGAGGGTTGTGCAGGAAGTTTAGTGACCCTTAAAAATCAGTCCTCAACCACCAGACCACTTTGTTGCTTCCCCTTCCATCTCTCTGCAGCTTTAAAGCTGGCTTGTCCACTAAGTGCAGAGCTGGATCTCCAGCAATGCATGGCCAGATTTCCAAAACATGTCAGCACCAATTATTTGAACATCTGTCACCATTTGGGTCCAGTGTTTGTTTTTAAAAGAAACTGGGCCCTAGCATGTGCACCGTGTGTTCATTAGCATGGAAGAAAGACAAGTGTGATGAGCTACTCTTACCTAGGAGTAAAGCAGAGCAGAGTAAGACTTGCAGCTCAACACAGCTAGAGCTGTCAGGGCAGAACTGGCGCCTCTGTGATAAGCTGGATGGACAAGGCAGGGACAGTTGGCTGTTCTTCAGGACCGGCTTCTCCTCCAACTGCCTGTGAAGGTGCCAGTAGTGAGACTGCAGTGATATGGCTAGATCACCACTAGGAAGGGAAATTCAGGACCTTCAAACTTGCTGCCTGTGGGAAAGTTAGTGCCTGGCTGCTAGTGCTCTTTGCTATTGTTTGCTCATTGTCATTTATGGAATAGAGCAAATAGAGCTATCAGCATCTCAGGAGATGCCTGATGCCTTGCAAGATCAGGTTCTGGGAATAAGGAATCTACTTTATATCACAATGACTGTCACTTGCACTCTCTGCTCCACTAACCGGATTTACTGTAAGGCTGCATCAAACAAATGGAGTCATAAGCTGCGCTGTCCCCAGGGCAACTGTATGAATTAAAATATCCAAGACAATGACAAATGCTGCCAAAGGGTGTTGATATTGGGCTGCTGGACCTGTGGTCTCTGGCAAAGCCCAAGAAACAGTCTTGTCGAAGGGAGACTCCAGAGTTATCATTCTCAGCAACAGAGGGGAATTGAGTTCCTGTTTCCTCTGCCTTTGCTATCAAAGGGGCAGCCAGGCTCTGCGATAAAGCATGTTGACTCTCCACACTTCTGAGAATGAAAAGCTTTGTATCTTCAAATTTAGCTTTCACAGGTCTCGTCACCTCCTTCCTTCCACTGCTCCAAAACTCAGCTAGATAAAATATAGATCAAAACATGCAGCAAAATATTTTGGGCCCTGTGCAGCTCCTGCTGAAATCAGCAGTGACAAAACTCCTTGTCATTTCACTGACATGAGATCAGGCATATGGTTATACATTTTGGTTGTGCATTGTTATAATATTCTTTGTGTGTGTCCATGCACATGCATTTTATGTTACATATGCTTATACAGGTATGTACACTTACATACCAAATATGTGTCTGTACATGTAGATGTCTGTGTGTATGTGCTGCTAACATACGCTGAAACTGGCAGAAGGCCAGGACTGTGGGTCTTTGTGAAGTGTCTGTCCTTGTATGTGTATGTAAAAAGCTAGTCTGCTTTCAAATTGCAGAAGCCAGTTCTAGACGTAAGCTGTAATGGAGACCTTTGATTTATAAAACCTTCTCTCTTGGTGGCTCTTTGTGTAGGATATCCATGTGATGCAAAATCTGAAATTGGTGATGGATCATTATCTGCTGGGCTGCAAGGAGAAAGCTCCGTGTGTAACGCCGTCAGGTACAAGCTCCTTGTACGATGCCATTTTACTTTACAGGTGGGCAGCCATCCGAGGGGAAACTTTAATCCGAGAGAGTCTGTACTTAGCAGCAGCAGTCTAGAGCCCTGCCACATCCTTTCCATTAGTGCCTCTTGTTCCTTCCTAAAAAAAAATAATGATCGGAGGCCCTTCACAGGGCAGGGGGAAGTCAAGGAGGGTAACAGTATCTCTGGTCACGGTAGCCATGGCCAGCCCAGCTCTTAGCTGACTGCAGCCTTGTACTGACAGCCCTGCAAATGATCCCCTGCCAGGAAACATGACAAAGGAGAGGGTTTTTGGCAATGCCACCCTCAGGCACTCAGCTCCCACGGAGGAACTGTGGCCCTGGGGAAGGCCAGGAGCCAGGAGCGGGCTCTTTGCTTGGGGGAGGAGCAGGGTTACGCATGGGCCCCAGTGCTCGGAGGGTGACTCAAAATCAGAACAAGGTGGGCAGTGCATCTGCTCATACCAAGAAGAAATCCATCCATTGCACCTGTGTCAGCTGTACTGGGTCAGTCACGCAGCCGCAGTCACCCAGGGCTGCATGCTCATACAGAGCAATTATACAGCCCTATCTCCAGCAGACCCCTTCTCACCAGGTGTGCGTCTTCCTTTTCCCCAGCACCATCCTCCCCTGTTTGCATATTTCTGTCTCCAAAGAAATCACGAAGGGAGAGATATATTTCTTTTCAGCATCATGCTGACCCCCTTTCTCCTCCCCCCAAGCCCTGAAATTAATTAAATGATGTCACGCTTGATTTTATCTGATTTAGAAGCAATTCATCACCACTTTGCTGGTTCTATTAGTCCAGGCGATCAGCACATTAATTCATTTGTGAGACTAAGCTCAAGGGTAATTACAGTGAGGAAGCTTAATGCCTAAACGTGTTAATGTCTGTAATCAGAACTATTTTCTCAGTGCAGAACAATTGTTAGACAATTACACTTGGATATGATTGCCCTGGTAGGCAACAGACGCTGTGTCAAGAGGGGAATAGCAGAAGCTTGTTTTGCAAGTAGTGTATTATCAGCAAATTCAACTCTTTGCAATCTCTCTTTTTCTGGATTCTACGCAACTTGCCGCTTCCTTTTTTTTTTGCATTATTAATCAAGTTGAAAAGTCATCTCTTTCTCTTTTTCAGGCCCTGTAGTGTAGGGCACAGAGGAAAATAGATTCCTCTGCTTTTTACTGACGTGTATGTCAGAGGCTTTTGCTTGTGGTGTCCTGGTTTATGTCCATAGAGAGAAATCATGAATGTAATAGGTGGCCCTTTGCTTCCCAGCAGACCCAGGTTTTTTTCCATCCAACAATCAATGCTTTCCAGTCGAAAGATATCTAGGACCAGATGGACTTTAGAATTGAGATTTTCCCTCTTCTGCCCATCTGGACAACTCTTTGTTGCCCTCACAGTGGGGAGGTGTCCTGCCAGGGTGATTCTGGACTTACTTTAAAGGAAAAGTAGCTGTTGATCAAGGCACTCATACGGGCACAGTGGGACCACACAAGCATAGCAAGGGGGCACAAAATCTTTCTAGGCAAGTTCATTTCCCCTTGCTCTCTGCTCTTCTGACTGAGGTGTCAGTGCCTTTGTCTGACCAGACCAGTTTTATGTCAAGTATCCTAAATGTGTCTATTTTCTTCATGCCTAGTTCCAGATGGAAGTGAGGAAACTTAACAGCTAAATGCACAAAGTTGGCCTTCTAATAAAAAGGCACGTGCCCACAGAGTGTCAGGAAGTATCCCATCCGTGTGATCACCCTGCTTAATGCTCAGCAATAACCCCACATATGCTGCACATCATGTATGATACGCAGCAGTAATGTCTGCTAATACACCGTCACATGGGCTGAGCAGGCACACCGCAGACTGCATGGACGCTGTGTTGCAGAGGGGTTTTGGGGAAGAATATAGTTCTGGCTCCTGCCTGCACAGGGTGGGCTGCGGTGGAAACCAGGGTTGCTTGGCCACACAGGGGCTGTTGCCTCCATGCAGCAGGAAAAGGACGGGGGCATGGCTAGGGGTAAGGATCAGGAGAGTACAACGCCTTGGGGGAGGCAATCATGCCCGCAGCATGGTCCAAGGGAAGATGGGGGCAGCCCAGCACGTGCAACCCAGTGTTGCTGGTTCAGGGCAATTCAGCCTTATGGGACTGCTTATCCCTGCCCGCCTTATTCCTTCCTCCAGCTGGCATGTGGCATTTGCAGGCAAGTTTTGATCAGCCTCTTCCCTCTGGACACATAAGCCCTCTCAAAGTGAGGATGAATTTACTGCAGTCTCTGTGAGCTGGATGGTATGTCTGGGCAGAGGGACTGCTGGGAACCCTGTAGTCATTCCTCTTCCTCCCCGGGCAGCCACAGTGACCTCTGCTGTTGCTGAGCAAGTCCAAGCACTTGTGCTTTTCAGCTGTGGAGAGATTCTATTCCAGCTCAACCTGGAGGTCCTCCAATGTGCAAGGCACTGTACCTTGCAGAAATTCTCATTTGGGGTAATGTCCCATACACCGCTGGTCTTGAAAAATGCATTTCTTGGTATTTGAAGAAAAGCCTCTAGCTGTGCTGGATTGGCAGTGTCCTCAGAGGCCCCTGTGTTAGTTCTTAGCAGCAATCCCAGCCTCCTGCCACAAATGAGGCAGGGGAGGAAATGAGTTTACAATGATGTGTTTTGCAGACACGGTGAAGCTTGCACCAGCGGCAAGCACAAGAGCTGTCTGCTCGGATGGTTTCAGAAGGCTGTCTGCACCCAGAGGAAGGTAAGAATAAATCTAAAGTTTCTGTTGTCATTAGTGGTATAGGTGAAGAACAAATTATTTCTTTTCCTCAATAAAGCAATCCCCTCTGGTCTCTGGCTGGACTTGCAAAAGGGCTGTGGCAGTGACCTTCTCCTGTCTCCACATCTTATTCAATATGACTGGTATTAGCACCTCCCTGCTTTCTCCAAAATCCTAGGAATCAACAAAACCCTGCTGGGGTGCCCCAGTGAGGTCTAAGCCCTCTCTTAACAGCACAAGAGCAGGGAAGGTCTGCTGGTGGGAAAGAAAACATGGCCTGTGCAATTGCAAACCAAGTGCTGTCCCAGCCACTGACTTGCTTCAGTGTGACCCTTTGCCTGTTCAGACTTTTTCCTACTCTGGTCTTTGGGTTGGTTCACTTGGGAGCTTCCCAGGAGAAAAAACTAGCATGTGCCAAGGGTTTCATACAGTGCCCAGCATGCCAGCGAGAGCAGCTTCACAGGGCAGGGTGGGAAACTGGCCCAAAGGGCTATGAGGGCTGCTGCTGCTGCCAAGGGGAGCAGTTAGGGCTGGGGCAGGCTGCATGGGGACAAGGCAGGCAAACTTCTCCTGCTGAGGCAGCCTGGGGCATGGTGAAGGCTGGGTTTGCTGTCTGTCATCCCAATGTGGTCTTCTGAGGTCTCACTGCAGGTATGCCAAGCAGTGTGGCACGACAGGCGGATTTTGACAAAATGCTGTGAAAACCAACAAGACATCTCCACTGTTGAATGAGTTAAAAAATAATGAAATTCAGGGCAATCTCACGTATGTTCTCACCCAGCTATCAGGTCTGACAATAGGGAATGTAAGCACAACAGGATGTTACATGAAGAGCTCTGAATTTTGCTTTGTTGCTTTGTTTCTTCTCCTTTATGCTGGAATACCTTCTTAGCAGTGTAGAAAACCCATTTCTCACCCTTTCGCGTTCTCCAGGCAGATCTTTGAATATTAATGCTGTCACCGGCTTCCGTAAGTTGAAGCGATCTGTGCTGGGTTGATGAGGGTTGTAGGACACAAGTGATTTTCCTCTGCCTCCCCCTCTCCTGTGTAGGCAGCAAGCGCAGTCCTGGGGCTGCAGTGGCACGTCGTGCCGCAATACAGGGCACTCACCTGCTCGGCTGGGACCCTGACCTGGGAATCAGGAGGTTGGGATTTATTTGGCGGCTCTGGCACTGGCTTGCCAGGGAAGCTTAGGCAAGGCATGTCCTCCCATCTTTTGCCTGCCTTGTGATTTTACTCCAAAGTCCCTCCAGTCCTTGCTCTGCTGATGAGGTCGAAAGCACATTAACTCTGTTATTCAGAAAGGCACTGAAGCCTGGGATGGCTGAGCCCATTGTACCATCCAAGACCTCCAAATTTTCCCTCTGCTGTCCAAGTTGCAAGGAGTGGCAGGACACATAGCCCATCTGTTGTGTTATGGATGTTACTCCTCAAAATTAGTCCCAAGTTACTGTAGATATAATTTGAAACTATGATATTCGAACAATAGCTTCTAAAATATTCACCTACTCCTCCTCTTTTTGTCTTTATTAAAAGCTATAGAATATTTCTAATGTGACAGGAAACATGCTCCATTGTTTCTCCACTATCTTTGACTGAAATGAAGCTGGTTCCCTGCACAAATGTACCCACCTGTGAATAGTTCGCTATTCCGAGCCCTGTTAAATTTGGAGTCTAACTTATTTTAACTGTTGAAGTGTCAGAGAGCCATCTTGTAAAGCTCTTCCATGCCATTAAAACTTGATGGGATTTTACCCCATTTATCCATAAAGGCACAGAACAACACGTGGATTCCAATGAAATACAAAATACAGTCAGTTGAATCAATTAGGAGATTAATTTCTCCATCCTCTCTTCCGTGTTTGGTGGTTGGATGCTTTGAGATCCTCTGTGCCCACCAGAATGCAGCCTCCTTCTCCACTGCACGTTTAGCCAGGGCTGATGGGATAACAGATGTAGTAAGAAGAAATTACTAAATTGCCTAGGAGATCCCAGATCTGGGGATGAGATGCCAGTGCTCCCAGCGAAGCCTAGTGAAGCCTGCTGAGCCCTGCTGTGCCCAGTGAGGCTGGTCACAGGGCTGGGGTGCAAGGCTTGTGCTGCAGCCCTGCCACCGGACACAGCTCACGCACCAGCATCCCCTCTGCGGGGAGGGCTGTCTCCCCATGCATCACTGCGGCAGCGCTGTGCAAATGCTCTCGGGCCTCTCCATCCCATCTGCAGTGTTAAGGGATGGCTCTTGAATGGTTTTTCTGTGAGAAGAATGCTCTTCTCACAGACCTACCAGTCGGGGAGGCAATGCACAGGTAAAAGCCAAGCTGCTCTGTGGGTACAGGTGACTTGGAGCAGCGAGTTTTTGCTGAGAACAAACTGATGCAGATCACCATGATTCAAGAGGTGCAAACTTGCTGTTGGAGTTACCACCCTGGTTGAGATGAAGGGTGATGAATAGAGACAGAGCTCCGCAGCCCCTGGGATATTGCAGCTTCACAGCCTCAGGTGTTTCAGCCTCTGCGCTGCAAAGCAAATAGCTGCCTGTATCGATTTACATTACAAATGCACAACTATAAGCCACCTGCAAACTTCTTTGCAAATTTGTCTGGCTGCAAAACCCATCAGAAGAACGAAACTCCTTGCTCACAGATTTCGGTTCTTTTGCCCCTGGTTATGACTTACAGAACCAAAGAAAACAGCCTTTTATGATGCAGGAACGGTAAAGTTACTGAGACTGAATTATTTTTCCTTGTCACACAGTTGCAAGCGCTGAAGGACTCCACCAGCATCAGAACAGAAACACCGCTGGGCTAAAAATAGCTGGAGTTCAGAGGGCTGTGGGGAGAGGAGTGGCAGTGCTCAGCAGGACGCCTGAGGTCTCCTCCAGACAAAATGATCCATCGCTTCTGGCCTCACTGGTACGCACAGCTTTGCACTCACCAAGGGACGTAGCTGTCCGCGTACGGTTCGGTGTGACATAGTGGCGTGTCTGCCTACACCTGCACCCTGTTCCCTGAAGTCAGTGAGCAAATAGTGAGTGCACAGGCGTAGGCAAGCCAGGCCTTGCCAGTGTTAGCTCATAGTTCTCCTGCTGCCCCTGAGGACTTCGGGGCCAGCTCCGGCCATGGTAACTGTGCTGTGGACCAGCACTGGAAAATTACTCAGTTGTTACTCCTGCCTTCCACGCATGATCGTTTTCTCCCTCATGGTTATAAATACGTTCAATCAAAATGAGCATGTTTTACTCTTTTCTGTAAATAATGCAAATGCAATGCAAACATTTCACTGTCTGCTGCTCGGTATTTCTGCATAATCTGGCAACCCTGCACAGAGCAGATAAAACGGTAGAGAAAGAAAGTTCTTACCTCATTTCTCTTTCCTGGCCAGGACAATACATGTAACGGCAGGATATGCAATCTGTCTGCCACAGATACACAAACATTTCATGCCTAAGTCTGGCTAATATCACCTCTGCTGGGGTCCTGGGAGGCTTTGAGGTTCCCTGTTCCTGCCACAGCCCCTGGTTCCTGGTTGGAAGCCGTCATCGCCCCATCAAACACTCTCATTTTAGCAAATCAGCAAATTCAGAAAAGAAAATACTTCTCAAAGAATTCCTCCTTTCCTGCTGCCCTGCTCCCTCCTCAGGTCGTTCGGGCCACATTGCAGAGCATGACAGTGTTTCTGCAGATGGTTTTGCTCATGGGCTGGTGCCCACGTGTGTGTACGTGTGTGCCTCCGCTTGCTCAGTCCCTCCCAAAACGCCTAAGTGACTTGCTGTGCTGCCGAGTGGCTGTAGCGTGCTCAGTGCAGCTTAGAAAGTGCAAACTTACCTTGTAAACTTGCAGCAGAGAGGAAGCACCCTGACAGAGACAGGCTGGAGGCTACTGCTGGGTTCCTCCGGAGCAGCACATTTATAAATGATGTTTTATAGACAGCAGTGCAGGTGGGGTGGCCTTTGGGTAAGACTGACGTTGCTCTTCAGTGTTGTCATATTAAGTACATATTCATTAACCATAGTTTGTTTTCCTTGGTTTGGCAGGATTCAAGGGTGCCACAACTCCTTTGAAACATAAAGCCATGAGGTGGCATTCAGTGCCGCTATGAACTGGGGACCCCAAACCTTCCATCTGCTGTGTTAGAAAGCAATAGAAGAAGGAAACAACTCATCTGTGGAAAGCTGCTCCAGTACACAGCAAAGGAGGAGCAAAGGGCAGGTCGTTTCCATGCCCAGGTGCTGCTTTGTGCTCCTCGGAGCCAACGGTGCACAGGATGGCTTGCTGCTGACCGAAGTGGTGGTTGAGTAGTCGGGGCCCACTGCTGGCAAGCAGGATTTTGCTGGAGCTGTGTCCATGTTTGCTTTCCAGGTTGCCTTCCTTGTGCTGTGCTGCAGCATGTGATGTCTTGAGCCGTGGTTCAGCTGCTGAGGAAAGTGATGGGGGTCCTGCAGTTCCCAGCCCCAGCCGGACCAGCAAGGTCAGTGGGAGAGAGGCAGAGAAACAGAGAAAGACACAGGTGCCAAAGCAGCAGGTCATGAAAGCCATCAGTTTGCTTTTCATGCAGTACAGTTGTTTCTTCATCCCTCCTGCTCTCCTCTGCTCCCATCTCCTCCCCAGTCCCTGCCTTGTCAGGAGCACACTTTGGTACAAAGGTCTGAAAAATCAAGACCATTTCTGTTCTGTGGGAACAAAAGTTTTCCTTTGTTGTAATTCCTCTGTTCAGCTCTGCACAAGGCCCTCGCATGGGGCACAGCAACATGTGCCCTGTATGACAGGGACAAAAGTGGATTGCTGTGGGGGACGGCTGAATGGAAACCATGACTCGTTCCCTCATTGCTGCAATCTTGTTGACGTGCGGGTGCTCTGCAGGAAGCAATTCATACAGATTTTTCTTTGCATAATAATAGTACAGGTTTTTCTTGGTGGGAAAAAAATGAGGCAGGGAGGGGAATTTATTGCAGGGACAAACAAAGCCTTGCCAGAAACAGTTTATACCATTTATGGAAAATGAAATGATTGTTTTCTGCTTCCCAAATGTTGTCTTTAGGTGTCATGGCCCTGATTCAGCATAGTGGAGAGGGCGATGTGAAGGGATGGGGGCTCAAAGGCCATGTTAAACTCTTATTTCACTGCTGGCCCATGACAGGAGAGGGCAGTAGACAGAGGAGAGGACAGCAGCTGGGCTTTACTAACACCAGCCTGCTACACATCTTGACTTGGTGTTGGTGTTTGGTTTTTGTTTTTGGTTTTTTTTTTTTTTTTTTAANAGGTCATGATTAACGTGCACTTGACAGCTCTCGGACTTGTGCAGCCCGCTCACGCTCCCTGCATCTCAGCCTGCTGTCCCGGTGCCTCTCTGCCCACTCTGGTGGCCTCCATGGTCAGCTGCTGAGGGGGTGGGGTGTAGCAATAGAAACACCCACTTTTACAGGTGTTTTTTTCTGGTAAGGAAAGGAGGCTTTTGCAGTTGTGCTGGCTGTTTGCCTGCCATTCCTTCTGGAGAGGTGAGCAGGCACGACAGGTTGGGGCCACAGAGCAGGTGTCTCTTTGGAGATGCCAGCTGTCCCCTTGAACAGGAACTTCGGCAGAGCTTCAATAGTCAGGCTTAAACCCAGCGATGCCCTGGTGGAAACAGTTTTCTAAATATAAAAATTCCCACCCCCCTCCCCCCCAAACAGTGAAGTGTAACAGCCCATGCCAGCTCCCTGAGTTAGGCTGCAGGCAGGCTGGAGGACTTCACCCACATGCCTGCTCCCAGCTGCCTTCTCCCAACTGCTTCATCTCTCAGAGGACGTGGAGGCTTCCAGCAGACTCAGGGGCTCTTCCAGGGCAAGTTGCTCTCACAGGCATCCATGCCTCTGCCCACAAAATTTGCCTTTATCACCCCTGTCCCTGTCATGACACAACCCCATCTCCTGCACCATTTTTCTCTGTGGCTGCTGAGGTAGTCTGGGTGTTACGTGGTGGCCCACAGGGACATCCCCTTGGTGGCTGCGCTGGAGGGGGAGAGGGCTTAGGCTCAGAAACAGCCGTCCCCAGGTGAGGGAGGAATGAAGGCCTGAGGTGTTTGATGTTTGTGCCTCCTTTCTGACCAACCTTCAAAATCCATTTTACCCTGGGAAGGAAGAAGCCATGACTGCAGGAGAGCAACAATACAAAGGGCTTAGGCAATAAATCCATCTTTTCAGATAAGATCCGCACCCACTCCTGCTCCCAGCTCTGGTCCCAGCTCTCTCTTACAATTGCACGTGCCCAGACCCTTTTTTCACCCATCCCCACACAATCTAGCCCGAGGATGGTCGAACGCTCAAGAGCTATGGTGCTTCTGCGCTGAGCTCCTTGTGCTGTTGGGGTGAGTGCTTTGCCCAGCCTGTACCTGCTGGTGTGACGAGAACCTTTTAATCCTGGCAGCAAAATCAAGCAATGTATTATAGGCAGATTAAAGGAGCCAAAGGGAAGCTCTTTTGCTGGACTTTACCTTTCTCTTTTGACTTTTTGTAGCTTCTAGCAGCAAGTGCTAAAATATTTGCTGGCGCAGCCTGAGGTATGATTATAGGAAACACATTCGGCTACTGGGATTGCAATAGCCACAGCCCCATCAGTGGAGCTGAGCTCATTTTTGTCTGCTGGTGGTTTTTGCCTTGATACAGTCTTTAATGCATGGGGGGGGGGGGGGGGGGGGGTTTTAAATGGGATGTTCATTGGGCTTTTTTAA
>WEKW01020364.1:3168-16002 GCA_013389905.1 Sula dactylatra
TTGACAAAGAACACTTCACGAAGTGTGATTAAAACCTTACTATACAAATGTTTGGACTCTGCAGCCCAATCTCTTACTTCAGAGAGTTACAACTCTTAACTCACTATGGAATTTAGCCACCATATCTGACGTCCATACCTCAAGTGTTCTGTGTTGTGTGGAACACTTCATGTTTTGTCCAGAATATGCATAAAGGTCCCATATTCTGTAAGAAGAATGAGGAAACAACCTTTTTTGCTAGATTGGTATTTATTTTTTAATCTTATGACCACTATATGAGAAACTTTGCTTATCATCCTTATTGGTTTAGTGATTATTTTTTTCTCTTTCTGTCAAGTCAACAATCACATCATGGAATTCTACTTGCTAGACTTTGATGTTCCTTTAGGGAATAATCGGATCTAGGCTATACCAAACCTAACAGATCAGTCCTCTGACTGCTTTCAAAACACCTTGTCATTTCTAATGGCTACTAGTTTCTTCAATTGGTCTGTTAAAGCACATTCTCAGACTTACTTAAATAAAACCAAAAAGCTGAATCTAGTCCACGTTTGTCTGTTGCTGTCACATCACCTTATTGTTGGTTTAGGGTTTTGACTTGTTTCACTCTGAACTCCCAAAAAAACTTCTGGATTTGAAGGAAGGAAACAAGCAAAATACACTGATTTGACTATAAACTGCTACAGTTCTTCTGTGATTGGTATTGCAAAAACAGTTCATTTGTAACATGAGTTTCTGTAGCATTTTTTACTTGTATTTTTAAAAGATTTAACGTGTGTCATTTGTCTTCTTATGCATTCCCTTAATGTCTTGAGGGACTCAATTACTGTATATTGGGATTTCTAACATTTTACCTGTTAGAATTCAATCAATTCTGTTTGCTTTCCTGGAGAATAATGCCATTTTGGAAAGAAATATTGCTGTGTACAGAAAATATTCAGTTACTGCTCTAAACATGATGCCATTGATCATTTTTATTTTGTATTTGTAACTTTCAAAATTAAAAGTGTGACTTGAATTGCAATGACAGATCGATTATTTAAATTGTCTATTAAGGTGTTTTGTTTCTCCTGGAATATGAACATTTTTTTCAGCCACTCAGAACAGTTTTAGAATGCAAAATAACATCCTTCAGCATTTAAATTACTTCTAGATTTGTGCCTCAGACATGGCCCTCCCATGGAAAAAAGGCACTTTGTTTGCAGCTACTGTATTTTAACTAAGGTTGCATGGGGTAGATCTGCCAGCATACTGATTGTATTTGAGACTGAGCTCTAATTCATAGTGTGTCAGTTGCTGAGTATAATATTCAGTCCAATAATTCATCTGTTATGAAATAAATTACCCCATTCCATGCCTTGAGGAACCAGAACAGCACTTTACCTTCAGGTAGCAGAAGAGTAAGTGGCTGGTTTATCTGTTACCTCTTTGTGCTGAAATGGCCTGACTAAACTGTCATTAATTCAGAGTTTGTGGAAACAAAGTCAAAAGCAAAAATCTTTCATTTCGAGCCTCAAATTTGTCATAACTGACTTCAACTCATGTATGCTGGGTAAAAGTGCCTTACAATGTAAAAATTGTATTTATATGTTCCCAAGTAGCATCACCTGCTGGGGAGTAATTCTGTCGTGGTGTTAATATTTAGAAGAAATGTACCTCAGCAGTGTATTTACTGTACATCTCTTACGTCCTTAATTGTAGTTTTAAAAAGCATGACAATGTATGATAGTATACAACATTTACATCATTTTTTAAAGACAAAATACTGCCATTACTGTCTTTTTATGTGTATTTTAGCTTGGAATTTCAGACAGTCTGTCTTTTTTCCTTTTTTTTTTTCTTTTTTTTTCTGGTAAAGCAATGTAATCTTTGCAGGCATATATTGAAGATTATTCTGGAGCATCTACTGCCTTCCCAGAAATGTTAGAAGTAATGAAAGTGCTCTATAGGTGAAATAGGTATGTTTAAATTAGCTAGTTAAATTAATGCAGTCTATTTGTTACTGATATTTTTTTTAATAGGCACCTTCTGCTTTCATCTCACAATCAGAGAACTCATGAATTTAACAAAACTTGTCTTACGAAACTGGTTTCACTTTACTTAAAATTTTTTTTTTGGGCCTTTGGGCATTTCTTTTGCTCACAAGAGTAGTGTGTGCTGTTTAAGATGCCTGGAACCCTCTGAGAAGGGAGGTTTCTCCCCAGCTCACTGTATCTCTATACTAACAGATCTCCCCAACTCACTGTATCTCTATATTAACAGATCTGTGATTGTGCTATACCAGGAAAGGACTGTACCAAGGAAGGACAGGCATCAGAAGGATATTGTTCAAATAACTTGAGGATACAGCTCGTGTAATGCCAGAGTCTCAAGGTGTGATCAAACACAGTAGCAGTAAGCTGTGCTATCACTCCATTTCAAGGAAGGGAGGAAGGCTGGTTCAATATCAGCATCAGTGCAGGTAGCTAGGACGGAATAGATTAGGTGATCAAAGGATCTACTCATGCAGCAGGTGTTGATCCACAGGAGGTTTTGTGATAAGGCTCCAGAAGGAGTTACACCTACACTCCACAAAGTCTGATCTTTAGGTATAAAGAGCTGTGCTGATCTAGAATGGTATGATTATACTGAATCTGGCCCTAAAATGTAATATAAAGGAAGAGAGCTTGCTTCTTACTGCTGCCTATATGAAAAATAACTTCATGCTAAACCAGAGTGAAAGATGAAGAGGTGATAATCTATTTGAAATATCAGACTTATCTGGCAGGTGATAATCAGTGCATTCCAAAAATATTAATATGCTGAATCAGATTGACAAGAAAATTAATCCTCATTAGGTGAAATTAATCTTAAGAGAACTGAAAGTACATTATGGCAAATAGTAACTCTTCTTCCATGTCACCAGAAACAGATTCCACTGTATTAGTGATGGAAGTTAAAAAACAGAACACAGCTCTTGATTTATATACTTGTTGAAGCAGTTTCTATATATGCATATGTATGCACATTCAGTAGTCAGCAG
This sequence comes from Sula dactylatra, assembly GCA_013389905.1. NCBI lineage: Eukaryota > Metazoa > Chordata > Aves > Suliformes > Sulidae > Sula > Sula dactylatra. The sequence continues at coordinate 6,191 of WEKW01020364.1, forward strand.
TGACATCTCAACCCTTAAAGAATCCTGGAGAACTGTTGCTTGTCAAAAAGCACTCAGGTTAGGCTAACATTTGCAGCTTTTGCTCTAGCATACATTTACATTAGGTGTAAAGACAAGGAATGTATGAAAGAGGGTAAATGCATTCCTATCTACAATGTTATGTATATTTTGTTCCTGTTATATTGGCTTTACTTCCAAAGTTGTAGTTTGCAGTATTAGTTTTTTATTGGTATCCTTGCATATATATATTCAATAAATGAGTTATGAATTTCATATTTGCATATCTGTCCTTTTTCTGAAAGTATAACTTCTAAAACTGTCGTTTTAATGCATAAATGCAGTATTTCCTATTGAGGTTACAGGCCCATGAAAATTTTACCAGGAGAGAAGTGAGAATGCATACTTACAGTATGCCATTTACTCAGTGGTAACTCTGCATATTTGTGTATTCTGCATATTTGTGTATTCTTCTTAACTTTGTGCAAAGGATAAGCTGCTTTGCATTTACCACTAGTTAATAATGTGAAGTGACTGACACGCTGAAGGTTCCCATTCTCACCTTTCACGAACTTTTCTTTTTCAAGAGCAAATTCATTTAGACTAAGATACCAAGGGAATGCAGTGTAATATAGTTTCACTGCAGAAGAGCAGCTACATCCATGTAAATGTAGTGTAAGAGATTAACAAAACAAAAGATCACTTGGACAATGCTGGATTTGTCCAAAGACATAACTGCCTAGAGTGAGACACCAATACCTTTCAGTGTTTTTAAAGTATCAAGGCATGTGATGGGAAAACTCCGTAGGAGGAAGGGTGCTAATTGGCCTATTGATGATTTTATTTTCTAAAACCAGCTATGTGTTCTTATGTCATCACCTTAAACAAGGAGTCAATTTAATAAGTGTGGTGGGTATTTACTGTGACCTGAGAAAAATCACGTCCCCAGTCAGCACAGGTTTACGTGTCAGGAAAAAATTGTCATGCATCATTATCAAATAGGAGTTGCCAAATGATGGGGTCTTGTTAGTGAAATGTAATTATTGATACTGTGATTCCACATCCATGTTTGCAAAGGTTTCCTGAAGGGGTTAATTTATGACTTTTATGAGTTTCGCCACATGGCTTTTGATGCCATGGAAATAATTACTGGATGCATGTTTACTATTTGCTGTATGGTTTTTTTGTGTTTTAATTCAGTCAGCTGGGACCTTTGAAGGGAAGCGCAGGATATTGTTGAGGAGCCGTCTCTGTTTCGTGGATGTGACTTCTCACTGGAATAGCTGGTCACTGAAATCTTGGAACAACGGAGGAGGGACCCACAGACGCAGGAGCAAAAGGCTTTCATTGTCCTTGTGTTGCGTGACGCTAGGGCAGAGTAGTGAATACTTCAAGGGCGCTCATGTCCTCACTTAGACAAGATCTGCTTATTCTGCCATATGTAAGAGATTGCAGCACAAGCACAACAACAGTAGTTATCCTCATGCCTAGATCAGATACCCCATATGGTAAATTACTTTTGAGCATTAGAGACAAAGGGGGATGCTGTGAACTCTGAAGGCTTAGCTTGTCTTTCTGCTTCCGCCCGTCTGTTCAGAACTCGGGGTCAATAGTTTAAACTGGAAAATTAATGGAAAAGGGAAACTATCGGTGAGTTACTGAAAGAAAGAAAGATCAAATTGTCTCAAACTGGTGTTGCTCCTTCTACACCAAGGTAGCAAGCTTCTTGAACAGAGAAGCAGTGGGCACAGCTTTACTTCAAGTGACTCTAATGACTTTCCATAAGAAAGTAGGGGAATGTGGTCTGACAGCAATTTAAAAGTGAGTTTATAACAACCTGTTTAGAAAGCCCTACTCAAAGTAATTATTAATCATTCACAGTCAGACTGCAAGGATGTATTGAGCGGGATTCTCTACAGTTCTGCTCTGATTTGATGTTATTTGGCATTTTCATTAACAATTTAAATGGCATATGCTGATTAAATTGTAGAAAGCACCAGACGAGCTACCTACTGACCGAGTAGAAGACAATTACAATTCAAAATGAACTTGATCAATTCAAGAGAGTTAGAATGCAATTCAGTAAATCTAGCGATGGATTTGACAAATGTTGTATACTTCAGCAGAAGCAATGATCAGCTGATGGGACAGGACAGGCTGCTACCGTAGGAGTTGTACGGAAAAGTTATCTTGGGTTAGAGGCAGGCACCAGCTGAACGTGATTCAACAGCATCCTGTTCCTGAAGAAAAAATGTCAAATGCATGAACAGGAATGTAGTCTGTAAGATACATGACGTGGTCCTTCTTCCTCATGCGGTAGTAAAAAGCTTTTCTTGGAACATGGTATCCAGCTGTAAGCACCGTGCTTCACGGAGAGTGTGGAGCAGCTGGAGACAACCAGAGAAAAGCAATGAGAGGGATGACAGGATCGAAGACTGGGCTTGTTTCAAGGTGATGAGAGAGACATGTTTTCAGATTGGTAAGAGGTAGCTGCAAAGAAGGAGGAAATAATTCCCCTCACTGCTGCAGGTAGGACAAGAAAAACGGATTGCATTGCAGCAGGAGACATTTAGCCTAGACATCAGAAGGGGCAGTTGGCCTTGACAGCAGGAAGAGTTAAGCCCTGGAATACCTTTCCTGGGCAGGTTGTGGAATCTCTGGAATGTGAGATTTTAAAGGAAAAGTTAGTGGGCATCTTATGGGGCTGGTGCAAATGTGGGTTGGAGGCGCTGGGGATAAGGTTAACTGAAGCGCCTCCCAGCTTGTATTTCTTACGCTGCCCTCATAGAATTTCACACTAAGGCCTTCTGCTGGGGCTTCAGAGAACTACTGTTCTGGAGCAAAACACTGTACTGGCAGACCTCCTGAGCTTGACCTCAAGGCTCACAGCCATGCGTTCCCTTTTTCATCTTTTCTTTTAAAATAGCACTTGTGGTGGTAGTAACATCTGTGGGGAGACTGGCATGCTCTTGTGGGGTGGCCCACATCTGCATAGTTAGTATGAATTTTCCGACACTGCCCAGTGTAAGGCACCCTCAACGCTTCCATTTCAGATTTTTGCGAGTACTTCAGCACTTCAACTTCTTGAGTGAATGTCCCACACCTTGAAAGTACATTTCTGTTGTGTAAGAATAAGTGAAGCGACAGCAGTACTTTATAGGCACATATGGGTGGGATTAGCACACGCAGCTCCTTGATTCTTCTTAATTGCATGCGTACATGCACTGGGATGATAACAGAGTTTGGAGTGACTGATCTCTTACCCATTATTGTGGCAGGAATCTTAAACCTTTATCTGATTTTTTGCCAGAGATGGTCTCTTACTTTGTTTAAACTGAGTTCTCCGCTTTTATTTTTCCTAAAACCACATTCCAGCTGAGAAGAGAGCAACCAGGGCTGGTGCTGCCCTGCTTTTTATTCCCTGGATCGACGTGCAGGTTGCTTGGCACACATGCAATACCCTATTTCACACTGCTGGCCAAAAAAAATTCCATATTTCTGTGCAAAGAATCAAGCTCCTCCCTGCCAGTGGAGGGCATTACAGATGGTTGGGGCAGGGAGAGGAAGAAACTCACTCCCTAACCGTATACTAAAAATAGGCTGATGCTGTGCAAACAGCTTTGCTGTGAACTTCCTTCTGGCATGCAGCCATGCAGCTGCCTTATAGTTTTAAGCCTAGATACCTCTCCAAAACAAGAAGTCACTGAAGTTAAACACAGTCACCAACACTTTTAATCTTACTACTCCCTGCTGCGTTGTATCAATCTTAGCTTCTTCCAGAGTGCGGGTAGCTTACTTGGGACCTAAGTTCAAATTTTTTTACTTAAACAATGGTTAAGACGAGCGCTGGCAATGCCCGAATTCTGCAAAATTCAAAGCAGGGAGGAGGCCTTTAATCTAAAACTGAAATACTCAGGTGACGTGTCCAGAAAGTGCTTTCCTGCAGAGTAAGAACTGCAGTAGCTGGGCTGCAAAAGGTTTTTAAACTCTCCAAATTACTGTTAACTAAACATCCTGAAATCCTGATGTGATGATATGAAATAGGAAAGTCAGTTCCTTAAATGAGACTAGTTTTAAACAAGTAAACACAAGACTCTCTGGGCAGTTGGACTGAATGACAGAAGTGATTCATTCAGGCCCTGAAGCCTATGAGTTACCTGGTTTTGCCATATTTTCCAGTGATTTTTACCTACTTATTAGTGCCAACGTTTTGCCCTAAAATAAACCACGTCACATTCTTCTGTAAGTTTTGACTATGAAGACTGATGTTTCAATTTAAGTATCAATTAAACTTCCTTGTTCTTTGTTTCAATACTTGTTGATTGTTTAGACATAACAAGGTTCACATTTTCCTTTATCATGATCTATCTCGTTTGTAGCAAGAATATTTTCTAAGACGGTAATTAAATCTCTGGATCATCTTCAGCTGTTTCACAGGAATCCCTGCAAATGCAGTAATTTTGCATAGCTGTTGTTCCCCTCTCAATTTTGTATTGTCAAATATTCAGCTTTTATTTGAATCCTCTGTATCCAATTATCTGATTTGTGCAGCAATTAAACAGAAGATCAGTGTCATTGTACTTGATGTTCTTTTTAAAATCTCATCGATAGCAGGACCACACTAGTCGGTAAGTTTGTAATTTAAGATGCCCTTGGCGGGGGTTCAAAGAGACAGGAGCTCTAGTCTGTCTCACTTCCCCTTGGAAAGCCTTTCCGATGCTGCTGAACAATATTTACACCAGAAGGGAACTGAGTTTTGGAAAACTTTTCCAGACTCTGAAGAAACCAAGCAACCCGAGAGTTAGATAAGCCTTGGTGCATTTAAAAACTCTTGATGCTATCACTGTGTAAAACTTGTATTAGCCCATCAGATATGACCGGTTTACAATTTGAGGAGTGGGTTTCAGTTAATAGATGAAATTAAGAGTAGAGGTTTGGCAAAAAAAAATGTTATTTGAAGGAAAATTCTCCTATGGTCATCTTTGTTGAGTGCTTTATGATATGTTTCTGCAATGATAGGTACAGGTGCTTTGTTCTGCAATTAACTGAACATACTGTTTGCTAAATGGGATTAGTGTCTGGAGCCAGAGGGGTTCAAAACACATCAAGCTTATTTCTTTTTCTGGGACCTTCAGATTTCTAGCTGTCCGGAGAGAAGGTTCAGATGAGGTGGTGTTTTCTCTGTCCCAGAAGAAAGATTGTTTTCTCCCCTTGCCATGAGGCCCGGCGGTCCTTTCGAGAACAGTTCTCCCCCATCACACCCTGTCTCCTGGGGTTTTTTGAGGACAGATTTCTGAAGGGGCTTTCCACCGGGTCAAGCAGGACTCTGGGTGGGTGACAAATAGTATGCAGGAATTCTAGCTCTCTGCTGCCTTTGGACCCCAGAAATCACTTATTTCCCCTTTGAAATATAAACTGAGTTCTAAAAGCACTCTTCTGCTGAACTATCTGACTCTGTCTTCACCAGGCATCTCATCCAGTCTTGCACCCTTAACCCAAACCAAGATTCAGGGTCTGGTGTTACTCCTAGAACAGTGTTTAATATTTGAGGATCCGAATGATGATTTTGCCAGCTCATACCATACAACTCAAAAGGTCTTGCAAAAGGAAAGGGAGTCCTGAAGTGCAGTTCCCTCCCAGCCTGTCGTGTGCTTTATCTCTGCTTCCCTTGTAATCTGCCCGGAGAAGATTTCTGAGATACTTGAACGGCTGCCACAGTCTGCATGGGAGGCAGGGGCCTGGGCATGTGAGCTCTGCCACCTGATGCCTAGTCTGCATTGAGACAGCGCCAGCTGGATCTGCAAGCCTCGGCAAATACAGCCTTCTATCAGCGAGTTGTCTGATCAGGTTGCTGCCTTTTGGTCTTGCTGGTCTTCCTCATTCTTCTCCCCTGTTGCTGAAACAGCCTTGCCACCTTCTCTTGCCTTCTCTCGAGTTTCTGTCCTCACATGACAGCCTGTTGGCCCCTTTGTCCATGCTGGTATCAACAGGTTCCAGATTTTTTTTTAACAATCCTTGCGTTTGGCTCACTTGTGTGTAGCTGTGCAGACACCTCTTCCGAGATGCAACGCAGCTAGTCTTCTACAGCCTTTCAGAAATGCTTCCTGGGGTTTGCAGACAGGTCCTGCACTCAGGTGCCTGCTGAAAGCAGATTAACCTGTTCATTCCTCAGAAAGCAAGTGAGCAAGGGGGGAACCCCACATCTCTTCCTCACTTCCCCTTCCCTGGTGGGAAGACCTCATGCCAGCACCAATCGCCTACATTTGGAGTCATTTGGAGTTCACGTCAGAGCGCAAAAGCATTTTCCCAGCAAAGGTCAACAGAGGCAAAGATGTACATGAAAAAGGAAGTTACTGACAGCTTCAGAGAAGGAGTGCATAGGGTCAGGGGTTTTGCTTATTTTCATTTTGATAAGTAAATTATTAGCTGAGCAGGGAGAGAAATCTTGGTAAACTCTCATCATCCAGGAAGTCCCAGTCTTGAAGTAGGTAAATAGGCACCACTTTCTAAAATCCACAGAGACTGTCACCACTAAGAATTGCTTTGATGACCAATTTCTGCAAAAGTCAACAAGATGGAGAACAGGAATATCATTATTTAAAAAGGTATTTTGCAACAAACAACATCTATTCCCTATTTCTTAGGAAGGGTGTGTCTCTTTTTAAACTTTTTTTAAAATGTTTTTTAAATGTTTGGTACATCTGGCTTCCTCTCCCATTTGAAACATTAGGCTGGAAAAATAATTTTAGGCTATTTAAATTACTAGTCAGAGTGGAGGGATTTCTCTGTAGCCATGGTGAAGATGGGATGCTTGCATGCTAAATTCATATTTTGGTGAATGCTCTATATATCATCTAATGAGATATTCCTTTTCGATTTTCCTCTTGATTAAAAATGTTGGTGCTCATACCAGGACTGGTTTAACATGTCTTGAATTCTCAATTTTTTCCCATTCTGTCTGCACAGACTGATTTCTGGTCACGAGGGAGTCCTGCTGGTCTCCATTGTTGATCTACTGAAAAATCATCGCGCTCTTTGCTTTTTTAGGAGGCTTGTCTTGTGAAAAAACAAAAACAAAAACAGCAGATAAATTTTACTAATTCCCTGTGAGTCACCCAGCAGCAATGGCAAAGCTGGGAGGAAAAAAATGGGGGGAAGAGGGGGTTTGATGAATGGGCAGTGACCCGAAGATCCGACTCAGAGCACACTATTTCATGTGTTTCCAAACGACGAATACTCAGTTATTATCTCCAGGTATCCCACCACTGGGGGCACGTGGTTACCAAGCAAGGTGTTTAAAAGTCTGTTACTAAAGTTACATACTCTATGTATGTTGGCTGCTCACATCAGCCATGGTTAACCTGGCCTGAGCACTGAGATATGCCTGACTGGCAACAGAGGACAAAATAATTATGAAATCGGGAATCTACTCAGAGACACAACATATTTATTAAATTACCTTCTAAAAAGCTGTGCGTACCAGAGAAATCAGAAGATTGGCTCTCCCACCTGATGGATCATCTAGCCAGAAAATGTGCAGCTCCCAGATGCCCCTGAACCCCCCTCCCTTCACCCTGCCCTGCAAACCTCAGTGGCTCCTATACCAGCAAGAACAAAACTGGTCATCTACTAAATCTGTTGCTGATCTCAGCTAGCCAACTTCCTGTAATATCAGCAAATATTTCTGCTTTTGTAAATCTGTTCTTCCCTCCATAACGGGGTGCCAGCGGGACCAGGAATGCTTTGGATCTAGAAATGTGCTGGTTGGCAGGAAGAACAAAGAAATTGCTCACCCAGAAGGGCAAAACAGGACTAACGCTTTTGTCCGCTGGGGAGGAATTGCACAGAAGTCAAGCCAACAACTTTTGTATGCAATCAGAAAGGTGCCGTTGGATGCTGCTTTCAATGGCAGACATTGATATTAGTCATTAATGAGAAATGTCTTCAGTAGCTGAAATAAAAGCAGATCCCGAAACGCTTCTGTGGTTGAATGGTCTCTTGACAGATACTGCCCACTGCCCAGTAATGTCAGGCTCTCCCTGAACTTGACAGGGCAGCTGCTGTTTTTCCCAGCCTTCTGGAAATAGGCCAGCTATGACATGTTCCTGATATTAGTTAGCTGCAGGGCGTATTTCATTCTGCTGCTCTAGGCAATTTGATAAAGGCTCCTTCCTCCCACTCCAGCGTTAACCCGCCCCAACTGTAGCTGAACACCTAGCTGCAACAATACCGCATTCGCTGGGGATCGTGCCTATTTGCTTAGCTAAAATTTGCTTAAATTGGTTGTTTCATACAAAGAAATGCTTAAATTGATTTCATCATGTTTTCTGAGCTGACAGTAATAACGCCAGATATATATCAGGAGTTGATTGCTACAGCTCTTTATGAATAAAGTTATTTTTAAGAATCATTATCCTTTTCTTGACACTAAGTATTTATGCAGCATAAAGTAAAACTTGGTCTCCACCCCTTAGAGAAAGAAGGGGAAAATCTTCAGCTGATACATAATTGGTTAAGCTAGAATATAAGAAACCATCAATTTCCATTTCCATTCCACTTCTGCATTGTCCTTAACTCCAGACCTACAGGAAAAGTTGACACTGGGGTTTTTCTTTTTCCCATTTGAGACCACTGGAGCTATCCAGGCATTTCCATGCTTTCTTATTATTTTACCTCAAGATCAAAGTTTTCCTTCAGACTATTAAAGATATGGACAGCATCTGGAGGCACAGTTCAGCCTCACCTTCCACCAAATGGAGATGCACTTAATGAGTGCATTTTCTATCCACCCCGTGCGGGGAGGTGACGGGGTGCAGGGCATCCCTCTCATTCGTGCATGGGAAAGTGGCACCTGTCTCTTTGCTTAGTGAAAAGGCACGGTCACTACCAACCATGGCCTACTTTTAAAGTGTATCAGTTCCCTGCTCTGCCAGACGTGGAGCAGCATATGCTAAGGGTTCCCTGCACCACGTCAGAGTGATGGTCGGTCACTAGCTGTGACCACGCTAATGCTGCAAAGGAAAGGAGAGGAGAAAAATCCCATGATAAACTGAGACAGTTGTACACCCAGTGACCTAACCCCTGCAAGCGATCAGCTGGAGCCCTGAAGCATGAGATCTGGTTGTCACCATCGTCCTGACGCAAAGCTGCCAGTGCCATGGGTGTGCTGAGGTGGAGGCAGGCACCCGTGCCCTGCCGCAGGCCCCGAGGGCTGGCAGTGCCCCAGCACCCCGCACCCACGTGCCGGGTTCTCGGGTGTATTTACCCCACGCCGCCAGCTCCCTGTGTCAAGGGGCTGGATTTCCTACGCTTGGGGAGAAGGAGGGTCCACAAAATCCCGTGCTTCACAGGAAGCCCCGAAGCGATGCAGACAGTCCCTGGACTTTCCCCTTTCAGGGGAACCAAGCGGCAGTGGAGGGAGGGAGGCCAGGCCTGCCTTGGCGATGGAGGAGCCCGGGCACCAGCCGGCAGGAGAGGAGCGCTCCCGCCGTGCGTGGGCGTGCGGCCGCAGAGCCCCTCCACGGACGTGAACACCCGTGGGAAGAGCATCCTTCGTCCTTGGTTTTGGGATGACAGCGGTTACGCACCCCGTTCCCCCCTGGGGACAGGAGTGATCCTCCCAGGGTGAGGGGACAGGGGACACCCCCACACCGCGTCGGCGCGGGGAAGATCAGCTCTGCAGACCCAGGCGTGAGGGACAGCCCGGGGGACACCTGCACCCCTGCTGGGATGGAGACAGCCCGAGCGAGGGGGAGGCTCCCGGGGCGGGCAGCGGGGCCGCCGGGGCCGAGGGCGGCTCTCCGCGCCTCCGGGAA